>JASCZW010011678.1:0-31172 GCA_034211315.2 Aedes japonicus
AAAGGGCGATACGGTCAAAATTTGGTCAATATCAACTTGACGTATTTCTTTCAATTTTGCATTTAAAAACCTGAACACCCCTCATTTTGAAGGTGTGTGTGTGTAGAATGTTGCTCCTATTTTGATTTTGGAATTCACTCTTCAGTTGTCAAAATGCCGTCCAAGCAAGAAGAGCAGCGTATCAAAATTTTGCTCGCGCATCGCGAAAATCCGAGCTACTCGCACGCAAAGTTGGCAAAATCGCTAAAAGTTGCCAAATCAACCGTTACAAATGTAATTAAAGTGTTTGGGAACGTTTGTCGACAGCCAGGAAGTCTGGATCGGGGGAAATCGAAAACCGGAAGCCGCTGAGACGACAAAGAGAGTTGCCGGTAGTTTCAAGCGAAACCCTAACCTATCTCTCCGAGATGCCGCAAATATGCTGGGTGTATCGTCTACAACCGTGCATCGAGCCAAAAACGAGCTGGACTATCGACTTACAAGAAGGTAGTGACTCCAAATCGCGATGATAAACAAAATACGACGGCCAAAGCGCGATCCCGGAGGCTGTACACGACGCTGACGAAGTTTGACTGTACATGTACACGATGCTGACGAAGTTTGACTGCGTGGTAATGGACGACGAAACCTACGTCAAAGCCGACTACAAGCAGCTTCCGGGACAGGAATTTTATACGGCAAAAGGAACGGGAAAGGTAGCAGATATTTTCAAGCACACGAAACTGTCAAAGTTCGCAAAGAAATATCTGGTTTGGCAAGCCATCTGTACCTGTGGTTTGAAAAGCAGCATTTTCATAGCTTCCGGGACTGTCAACCAAGAAATTTACGTGAAAGAGTGTTTGAATAAACTTTCCTGAAGAAACACGGTTGTTCCGTACTGTTTTGGCCGGATTTGGCATCTTGCCATTACGGTAAAAAGGCCATGGAGTGGTACGCCGCCAACAACGTGCAGGTGGTTCCCAAGGACAAGAACCCTCCCAATACGCCAGAGCTCCGCCCAATTGAGAAATACTGGGCTATTGTCAAGCGGAACCTAAAGAAGACCAAAAAAACTGCTAAGGACGAGCAGCAGTTCAAGGCAAACTGGCTTTCTGCGGCGAAGAAGGTGGACAAGGTGGCTGTACAAAATCTGATGGCAGGGGTCAAGCGTAAGGCCCGGCAATTCGGATTTGAAAAAGCGGAAGCCTAACTGAATATTTTTCCTGAATTTTATACTAATTGAACTTGAAAAAGAAATGTAATTTGATTTTTTAAATAAACGATTTCACCGATTTACACGCGTTTTCCCTTGACCAAATTTTGACCGTATCACCCTTTATTGAACCAGGTTTGGTGATTTTTTACACTGATGTTTCTAAATTAAACAACAGGGTTGGGGCAGGAGTAACGGGCCCTGGAGTTAGTATATCAATATCTATGGGTAAATGGCCAACTGTCTTTCAAGCAGAAATACAGGCAACTATTGAATGTGCTACGATTTGCTTACAGCGTAATTAAAGGCGTGCAAATATGTGTTTTTTTCTGACAATCAAGCTGCATTAAAAGCAGCAAAATCAGTTACCTGTACTTCAAAATTGGTATGGGAATGTATCCAATTGCTACAGCGGGTGGCTAAAAATAGTACAGTGAATCTATTTTGGGTACCCGGGCACTGTGGAGTCGAAGGTAATGAAAAAACAGATTTATTAGCAAGATGTGGTTCATCGAAACCATTCCTAGGGCCTGAACCATTTTGTGGGGTCTCAGAGTGTACCCTTAAAAATGGAATTAGAGAACTGGAAAAAAAACAATGATAGAGGACGTCTAGAAAAATAATACAACCGCTCGACAATCTAAAAGATTTTTAACACACAATAAAAAAAATAACTCAAAGACTTTTAAGTTTAACCAAAAAAGATTTATGTACTTACAGCGGCCTAATACCCAAGAAACACCAAACCATGAGAATTAGTTACAGTAACTTGATTGTGACCTAATTGAGTCACATTGAAGTAACGTTTACATCTTTGCAATAAGTGTGCTACTAGGGTAACGGGCCACTGCCCAAGTAAATATTATTTAAAACAGCTAGGAAAAATGGAAGATGACACATGTCGCTTCTGCAACCTAGATAGTGAAAACTCAGAACACTTATTGTGCCACTGTGAAGCACTGTTTCATAAAAGGAGTTTTTTTTTGATAAAGTTTTAATACAACCCTCAGATGCATGGTTGAACTCTCCCAGTAAGGCTATAAACTTTATTCGTTCTATAATACCTTACTGGAACAATGCCTATAGTCAGCAAGTGGAAATCACTCAATCCAATAGTGATATGACACCCTGAGATGTGGCGTAAATAAAATAAAATAGGGGCTCACCACAATAGATAAAAAAAAACTGGTCGCAGTGGAAAATGTACCCAACCGAAAAAAATAAAGATCAACCACGGATTCAGTAACAGCAGCTTCCAAACATACTGTTTCAATCCCCAAATCGGAAACATTGAAAATAAAGCCGGACAACTCTACGTGGTTGATTTTTTTTCTCAATTACACAATTACGAGTCGATATCGTAGCTTATTGTATTGATTTCGTACAATGCACACATGTTCTTTCTGTGTCTATAAATGCTTCGCGCTTTTGACAATTGCGACATTTACAAAAGTATCTTCACAAAAAGTACAAATCAGTTGCATTGCAGAAAACTACCAATAGTTTTTGTGAATACAGTTTCAATCTAAATGAGCATAAGGTATTGATATAGAAAATAAGACCTTAAGGAAAACTGTTTGATTGCTGTGCAGTAACGTGGTGCAATTTGGCTGATCCTTTTGATGTGATACCATTTTTAAAAATATCGATTATGATTAGTCAAATTGAAAATTCCGAAAGCTTAATATAATACAGTATTTTTCTGTAGTAGAAGTGATCCCCAAATAAAAGAAGATAATTCTGTTTATTTACATTAAGATTAAATTACCTTTGCTCAGATAACTAAACCATCCATCGCATGATCACCATTTTATGATTCAACGGTTTGGGAGTTTTGAATTGACTTGAAAATCAACTGTTTCCATAAATGATCTCTTATTTTTTTTTTTTCTTTACAATCATGCCATCACTCTGTCAGTAAATCCTCACTAGTCTCAAAAAGTTAGCATTCAAAAGCATCTACTCGCACCAGAAATCGAAAACCGCAACTCAATCAATCTCCGGAGGTAGAGGTAAGTACAAGATTTTTGTCAAACAACTTCAAATTCCAGCCGCCTTCAGCCCCCAGTAGAACGAAGAAATCTTTCCTCCCCCTCTCCTACTCGGTAATGAATACCTAGCACTGTCTTAAACGTGTGTGCAAACAATCGCGTGCTCGCAGTTCACGTTCTAACATCACACTTAAATAACGGCTGAAAAATCAAACGCTCATAATCATTGATAAGCTGACTTGCAGTGTAGCACACTGTCATTAAGCTATGGGGGAAAGTAGGTATAATGCGTCTTTCAGAAAAAGTCCTCAACATTTTTGAGGATCTTACTAATGGAACAATCAAAATCCAATGCATAAGCAGGTAGGAACAAGTTGTTTTTTTTTTACAGAGACGGCGAAAAATAATAATAACATTACAAAGTCTAAGATTTTTGATACCATCTTAAAGGACATTAATGTTTTGAAAGATTTGATTTCTTTTTGAACTATTTTTCTAAGACTCTTCTGTTGATAACTATTGAATGTTGTCCATGTTTCGTTCCCCATGCTTCAAAGTGAGACATAAACACTACTATATAGTGGATACAAAATTTGGTTTAGTTTTTAACTAGCTTACAAAAAGAAAGCCACTGGAGCCACATAAGCTACATTCAATTTGAGAAGATCTTTTTAAAACTTGTAAAACGATTAAGAAATAGAACTGACTGCTTGTATACTAGTTAATATGGTTATAATGTTTTCTTAAGTAGGGAATCGATTATTTCTGGAAATTATCAACACCTACCCATTTTTTTGGAAAACGAACAGCATCGGAATGTGTGCACCAACTATTCGTTAAACTTTGCAAGGTAGATCACTGCACGGCGACTTGGTACTGTTTATTCTCACTTTTTATTAAAAAGCTTTTTAAAAAATCACTTTGTCAAACGTTTCAGTAGAACGTTTTTAATTGGAAAATAACTAAAATTTAAGCTAAAACTTATTTATTTTTAAAAATATGAAAAACAAAAAACTAAAACACTGTTTTTTGTTTGTTTTTATGACGATTTACGATAATAGAAACATCAACGCCAATTGTCTTTTTGTTTCAGTGTTAAGTTTGCAAGTTTAATATGGTGTTTCGTAATTCGTTCAGTCTCTTATAGTTCAGTCCGAGAAGTGTGTCATTTATATGCTATTAGAGTCTCTCGAAGTAGTATTTTTTGTGGGTGTTTGATTGTGTGTACTTTCTATTTTCCATTGGTCGGCATTGTTTTTATGGAAGAAACCTTTTTGCACCTATGTGCATCAATTTGTATTTTTTATAACTGTTTACATGTTTAGCCCTAAATATGAAAGCTTTGTTTAGCCCTAAATATGATGGCTCTTTTTTACATCCAACAATCCATTTTAAGAGTTCCTGTTCAAACACATACAATCTGAGATCATCTTCATATACAATATGCCCCGCACAGTTCATTGGATTTTTATAAAATATCCATGAGAAGTGAAAATGATTTTTCCCAGTCTTATGATGATGTTATCTTCTCCGGTTTTCATGGTCGGTATAATTTCAATGCCAACTGAACTTTGTTTGCTGCAAAGAATGAAGTCGATTCTAAGCACGGATAAAAAATCTGCTGTCACTCTTGTTTTAATTATCAATCGGTAAGCATGAATTTAATGATTTTTGATGATTTTTTTATTATTATTAAGAGATTTTGAATCCTTAAATGAACATGGAACAACCGGATCACCGACGGATAGTTGATAATCATTGTGATCTATTGAATTTCATTTCTGACATCTCGAAATTCATATTGAAAATTAACCTGTTTACATAAATAAATATCAAAGCATTTTGAAAATCGAACGTTCGTTCTTCTGGTTACGTTTGTGTCACGAAATAAATAAAAAGAAAGATCTCACCAATGTTTTGTTTCTTCATTCTTCTGTCCCTTTTGTTCCCTTGCCTTTGTTTTGGTTGTTGCCTTCATATTGGTCAGCCTCGACGTATGCTGATTTTTAGAATCTTCGTATAATTCCAATTCCAATTCAGCCACATCGTCCATTACCGATGCATACTCTGGAACTACAGTTTTCTTCAAAACTGTGTAGCTGGAATTATATAAGCAAAATTGCATTACCATAAAAGACGTCGGTACACACTCAGATTTTTTTTAGAGAAATCGGTAAAATTCTACCGAACTCTTAACTGCTGAACGTTCGGTAATTCAATTTACTGGATTTTAGTAAAAATTTACCGCAATCTAGTAATTCTTTTACAGATAACTGTAAATTTTCACTGAAATCCTTTAAATCGGATTACCGAACGTTCAGCTGTTGAGAATCCGGTAAAATTGCACAGATTTCTGAAAAAAATCTGAGTGTGTACAAGTACAGTATCAAGGGCTCCCAATCCAATTTTCATCTCATCGCCTCTCGATTCATACTATTCGAAAACCAAAGATTGACGCAAAGCCATCTGGTTTCTTACTTTTATTTACTGTTAATTTTTTTTTGTTGCAACTAAGCTAACTTGATAACAAAATGAATCAATTGATTCATTCATCACACCTACCTTTCTAATTAGTACGAATAATGGATCAGGAGATGAATGGAGCAGCTTCCTTTTTTGGTAATGCCTTCTAAAAGTGTAAACCTAATAATATGACATATAATCAAAAAGAATTTCATTTTGTTTTGAAAGCAAAATGAATTAAGTCCATTCTGTTTTTTTTTTTTTGACAAAGCGTGGATTGTCAATCGATTGTTTTTAAAAGACAAATTATGTCATATTATGTATATTTATTTTTCAAAAAATATCAACAAACATAGTATTACTAAATATATTATGAATGAATTAATAAGAGCCTTGTTCTTGTGTTTATGTTATTTTGATTTGGTTCTTAAAAGAATTGCAATGAGAATTTAAAACCTTTTCTTTATTATCAATTAAGTGCTCGTCTTTTTACTTCCCAACTGGTGACAGAATAAAGAGCTTGACTAAATGATTTCCTGATGCCGAAATCACATCAACCGTCAGATGTAGGGTACTAAGAATAGTATTTACCTGTTGCTTTAAACATGTAAGTTACCTATCTAAACTTGATAAGAGGATCGCAAAAGTTCACAAAATGGGGTAGGGAACGGCTTATTTAGGGGTTACTATTTTAATCAGGTGTTAGGAAATAGGTCTAAAATTCCTACATTTTCCAAATTATTTCAATTTCAATGATACCATCAGAAGCTCTATCTATCGCGCTTATAATACGACGCATAAATCATGATTGATTATCAATTTATTACTGTCATTTTGAAGATTCAAAGTTCATCATCTAGAAAACCATCAATTTCTTACCAGCTGAAGAAGTTCGCTCAAATTTTGCCTTTGCGTATTTTGCATATAATCGCGTGTACCGGAGAGCATGTCTTCATCAGCTCTGTCTCACAGCTTCATCTGGCACTATCATATGCAATAAAAAAAATATGTTTCGGAGCTGTCCAATAGTACCCAATGAGAAATAATGCTTCGCTGTTGAGCGGCAGCTATGGCATCACTGTTGCTTTTGAGAGAGCCCATGTTTCCTCTCTTCTTAGTTAACCATGGATATAGCGCACCGGTATTGTAACGTGAAGTCTGCTGTTTCTTGCATTTGTTTGATTTTAAACGGAGCATCCCGTATGTCGTCACAGCCACTTTGGCTTGCATTTGCGTGAGAGTAAATGAAATAAGGAATACACATTGCCAGTGTAAAGATCAATGACAAACTAAAAGTTTGGTCGTGTACGGCTGTCTCATAACTTGCTAGTAGACGAGTTTGTGATCGTAGCAGTCGACATGTTTTGGGTGATTGTTTTTGAGAGCGGATGGGTAAAACGAAGGAGAGGGTTGAGGAAATTGACGTTTGCAGCAAACCGTGAACTGGCCTATTTTATTTTGCTTTCACAAACAGCAACTTAATTGCACTCCTACAATATTATAGTTTATGTACAGATTATAGAGCTCAAGAAAATATTTTTTTTTGATCATAAATCAATCGGCATGCTTTTAAAAAGTCCCTGCAATTGGGAACTTTATTCCATGGCTATGAAATTTTCTGAGTCTAATGCTTGTTGCTGAAGGTATGTGCTGATAGACCAGATGTAAGCAGAGTAAGTAATGTCTAAATATTGGCTGTTCTAATTATAGATTACATACAGTTTCATCAAATGTCCCAGGTGCTGAATAAACTGCTTAAAATACAATATAAATTCCAAAGAAATGTATTGCTTAAATTCAACAATTTCAATTTTTGGTTCAATACAACAAAAATTCAGTCCGTGAATTTAACTTTGTCTGCTTTTTCAACTGAGTAAACATGATAAAATGCAACATTTCAACTATTTCCAAAAACTGTTCTTGACCATTGATCACTATCTCCGAATTACAATGTTCATCGACTGGAGAAACAGTACTAGTACCACTGATCTGGCAACACTAGTATGCTTTTTTCCAAAATGGTAAATAACAGATCAGCCCTGGGACCTGGCAGTTGAAGTTAAACTATCTAAAGGTTTCGCGAGTGCTCAGGGAAATAAAAAACGGAAACACTTTTTTAAACTTCAAACTGTAACTCAATAAAATTGCATTTAATTCCACTAAAAGAAGGTTTTTTTTACACGTAGGTGAAAGTTTTAAGCAGTACTTTATTTAATTTTTAAAAGTGAACAAGTGAAGTGTTAGTTAGAATGATGTTAGTTTTCAATTGCCTAAAAGCTATCGAAATTGTATAGCATCAGCTTTTTATGTAATTTAAATGAGTGTTATCATTCTTGCACTCAAATAAAAAACACTACCAGCTTCCAGGTTATGCGTTCATACTCAAACTCACCTAATTCATCTTATTCGCCCATTTCTCGTTCATATTCTGCTGGAAGTCACACACTGGGACACAACGATACATTTGCTGTACATAAAATGGTAGTTTTATCAGTTAACCGTTTGCATACGGTTAACTAATAAATCTACCATTTTATGTTTGTTTCACTTGGTCCCAGTTTCCCCTCAAAGAATGCAAATAATGTTGCAGTCAAGTCAAGAGAAAATATTGTCAGGAAGAATCAATCTACTTTTGACATTTCTAATTGAAACAGATAGTTCCTAGTTGAAATAGAAGTTTCCTAGTATTTCACTGCAAGTTTTGAATATCCTTACCTAACTGAATTCTAGTGTTTAATTCCTGCGGTTGTGAAACATTTTACAAACAAATTGTTAAACTTTAAGTTTTTTTCGATAAACAAAACTCTTGGCTTGCATTACAGCTATTTCTTGATTTTTGTTTTGTTTTGATAAATCTCAGTAGACTAATCCATATAATTTTGTAAAAGGATTTTCGAACAACAATGGATCCAATCTGCCCCAGTGTGCACCGATAGAATTTATTCTAAGCCATAGTCAACGGATCTTGCAGTTTTATTCAGCTCTCGGCAGCGAGAAGAATTGTTGTGCAAACTCATGCTTCACCAAGTCGTTATCTTTGATTTTTTTTTAGATTGCAAAACGTTATTAATGTTTACACACATAATGTGGGTGTTCCGGCAGTACTGGGATTCTACGAACAACACAATGAATTATTTTGAATGCTTTCCTATAAATGCTAAAAATCGTTGTTAATATAGATTAAACTAGACGTTCTGTCTTGCTTAACATTGAATTTAAGAAACAGAGAGAAGTGCTGAGAAAGATCAATATCATTGAAAGTGAGTTTTTCAAAATGAGTTATTTTTTTATTTGATACTCATAATAACGTTTGTCATTCTCTTGGCTAAAAATACATGTCTGCGTGCATTTGTTGTAAACATTTATTCTAAAAGCAGTTTATGGTGAAGATGATTGTTTATACCATCGGGTCCAAGTATTTATTCTGTTGAATTAATAAAATTTGGCAATGAATTAAGTTAATTGACAAAGCTGCACATGTAAATCAATAACAACATAGTCACAGACAATTGATATCATTCACTTTGACTATGTCATTTACCTCGAAGTGGTGAACCAAAATATTTAAAAAAAATCGAAGATGCACAGCTGAGACATAATGATGAGTGATTAGAATGACGTATCACGATACTCGGTGGCCTACTGTACTTCGTGATGATTCTACCACCCATGATGATAAACTCAAAGTCTGTAAGGCAATATGGTAAACGTTGCTAGAATCCAGGATTGTTCACTGCATTGGCCGATTTGCATCACCACTTCGCATTTTTGAAGGCAGATATCTCAGAAATTAAAAACCTTTCCTACAGGAAATTCCAATCACTTGTTTGCTGCAGTGCAATAATCATGCTATTGAAGTTTAGCATTTGATTTTTTTAGTTTATTAGATTTGTGCATTTGAAAATCAAAAGTGGTGATGCTCATCGATTATTTTGGCGGTTCCTCGTGGATTCTAGCTACATCCACCTTAAGAGTACTGGAGGTGCGGACGTGCTAAGATAGCATTTGAAAACCTTTCATGTCATCATGACGGGCAACTGCCGTCCAAATATTCAATTAGTGTAGCAATACAGAGGCTGCTTCAAAAATGTGTTCGAAAGGAGATAAAATATATCAAAAACTGTTGTAGGTAGTAGTTACAAACCCAAAGTAACACTTCAAGCTTTATTATGAGAAAATGTGCAGAAAGATTAGTAATTTCCCTCTTTTCAAAACTACTATCTGTATTGCTTATCCTGTAAGATATGCGTATTTCTGTCTACAATCTTCAGTGTCGTGTATTAATACTCGACTTGGTGTTTTTCCTTACAGGTATACCACTAGATAGCCTGCACTCACCAAGATTCAAGCCTCATCATATTATTGTCTTCTTCTGTTTGATAGTGCTTATCCAAACACAATAAGAAAGTTGTCAAATAACGTTGTGATCTAATGCACTTGCACATTAACGTTATGTAACTTGACAAGCGGTTTGAATTATCATGCAAGTGTTGAAACCAGTGGCATTTGTGCATAAGTATGAATGTATGGTGACTACAGTCCCTAGTAACACATAAAATATCTTTGTAAGGATGGATTATATCAGTTTGTTTTATAACGTTTTGCAAAATGTTCACGTTATGAGTGATTTGGATCTTCATTTTTTATAGGAACGATGGGTCTAAATTGGTTCAGCTTTGACTTACGATTGAGCTGAAAATACTGTATTCACTGCATGAAGGTGATTTTAAAGATAATCTGAAATAGCTTTTGAAATAACTAATAATAGCACTCGACACTGAAGAAGTTAGTCGCTGACGAAATAGACCAATCTGTCAAAGGATGATAAGCTTTTCTAGTGAAATTGAAAGAACTTCTGCTCGCGTTTCCTAGTGATAGTTAAAAAAGTGTTTCAGTTTTTTGCTCTTATTTGTATACAGTGATCAAGAAAAATATGGATTTGCCATAGTTTTACAATGAGAAGTGTTCGATCAACTACTTCTAATCTCACCTTAACTGCAGCGCAAATTCTTGAAAGCATCCTGGAAAATGCCGACTGCTTGAATGCTTCACTTTTCATTGTCACCTGCCAGGCCAACTGCGTAGCATGTTCCGCAGAAGGGTTCCAAGAAATAGAGCAATTCCAGAAAGATTTAAAATCGCTCTACTACTTCAAATAAAGGGAAGGATGAAAGCGTGGACTTCCCGTACCAAACGCTTCCATATAGAGTTAAATAATGTGATTATTTGTATTTTATCGTTGGGAGCATAAATGCTAGAAAGATTTGTCTATGCTACAGTACAGTTCAATCGGATTAATTTTATAAAAAGGGTTGAACTTAGTCTTCAAACTTAGCTTAATGAATATATAGCGCAGCTTAGTCTACTGGTAGCATATGACCACTGGACGGCTGTCACAACAATTTTCCGAATGCTTCTTCTGATCATGTTGATTAGTTGTTTGGTGTCCTTGAACTTAAATTCTCTTGAATACAGTGGAGATCAATAGACCAAAAAAATGCTCGATAGGACGACACTGCGGTAGATTAGTCGGATTTTGGTCTTTTGGCACAAATGGTTTATTTTGGCACTCCAGGAACGTTAATATCTTCTTAACGTAGTATGATGATGTCTTGTCCGGCCAAAACACGCAGTCTCCATCTAAGTTATGCTTCTGAACGAAAAGAACGGAAAGTTTACGTGATCTGTGTTCACGGACGTACAGTACTGGAAAATATAAATCAATTTAAAATTCAATTTGTTCGCTTTCATCGCTTGGAAACATAAAAAATATAAGTTAAGAAAAACCATTATTTGTGATGTATTGTGATAATATCTTTTAATAGCAACAACTAATCTTCCTGTTTTTTTTTTTTGAAACAAAATCTTTGGTATAAAACCACAGAACGGATTTTTAAAACAACTCGATTTTACCAGTCAAGGGGATTTCCTCCCCCTTGCCTACCCTGCATTGGGTAGTATGGTAAAAGGTTATGTGCCTGATCGGATACTACCTTTCAATGCCCTCCGCTCGTTTTCAAACTTGTATCTTTCAATTTCAAAGCCTGCCGTTGCCCTATACGGAACTATCAATGCACTTTCTCTTCATGTCTATTCGTTCTAGCAATAAATTACCGTCCACTCCTAGCGCTTCGCATGGAGATCGTTACTTCCGCACATGGGAAAATACAAAAAACAAAAATCAATGTGTAAACAGAGACTATTTTTTCTCCGCGTTCGATTGCATTAGTATGTGTGATCATATTGCATGGCATTAATATGTGTGATATGAAATAATTCAATCCATCTTCACAATTTTCTGTCAGAAGAATGTACAGTTAGGACGTGAAACTGTTAACTAAAGACTATTTTTTTGCTTTTGCTTCCGATTAATTGTATTTATATATATATATAAATCGGGTTTTCTTCTTCCTTAATTTGTTATTATTCGACATCAATCCTTGCAGACATCCGGCGTCATGAATACGCAAATTAATTGTAAGTTTAGTTTTAAATTTATACAATTGGTACGTTTGCAATTGTTTTCTTTCTGTTCCGTTCTAAATACAAACTGCATTTCAAAGAAAAAGTCTATTTGAAGCAACAAATAGTAATGAGAATCATTAAGAAAGGAGAAAAAAAAACAAATTATTTGTTGAAATTCAGGATAATTAAGGTGGGGATGCACAACAGATTTTAAAATGTTTTTCTATAAACATAAATTTCTATAATTGGTTAACATAATAAGATTTTACTTTCTTATATGTACACTTTTTCCTAAAATGATAATTAATTTACATTATGTTTGTTATTTTGGAATACTCTAATATGCGGAGGAGGAAATAATTGCTCATCACCATGAGGCTAGAACAAAGATGGGAATAAATAGTATTAAGAGTTCCGCTTGAGTACGGAAGGCTGTGAAAATTGAATAACGCAAGTTTTGAAATCAGGCGTAGGGCATTTGTGAAGTAGTATTTCGAAGCAAGCACATAGTCTTTTGTCACACATCCCTAAGGGGTAGTATTATTTTTCATACAATACAATATTTTTTCATTTGGTGATTTCTAAAGTTATTTTTTGACAAATATATAATTACTACAAATTCGTTTTTGAACAATCCTATCTAATAATGGGGCAACCTTATAACAAAATAGAAAATTTGGGTCATACCTATATTTTCTGAAAAAGAAACAAACCTCCAAATATTGTGAAATTCTAAGATCCTCTTCATCTTTTTGGTATGGAATGGTATAGAGGATCCGGCAGACCCTGAAATGACCGCTCAGTGCCATAACTTGATATCCACAAGGCTTACATTTCATTTTCTTACATATGATGAACAAATGGTTTTGAAAAAAAAAACGGTCGAAGAAGGCTTATGACTTTACCATTTAATCGGTTGTTCCGGACACATAGGGGACCATCAATTGACCATATCTCGGTAGTTTGGCCTAATACGACAATGTGAATAGCATATTTAAAATCAATGGCCCAAACTTATATGGAAACTCATAACTTAGCTATGTAAAATCCACTTTTTTCCACTTTTTGTATGAAATGAAATCTCTGTGACCTTGCTGATGTCTGGATTGAAATCCTAATCTGTTATCAAGAGATATTGCTGAATAACTAAATCTTAGTGTTGACGGCTCAACGAAAGTGGAGTTACGAGCTGTTTGGCGTCCAAAGAACTGATATTTCAGTAGACTTCTGGAAACGGGTTGTATGGACGGACGAGAATAAGATTGAGCAGTTTGGACAAAAACGGTACTCTAGAGTTTGGAAAGCTTCTGGTGAAGTATACAAGGATCGATACATCCAGAAAATATCATGGTCTGGGAAACGTACACACGGTCTGGAGTAGGAAGTTTGGAATCTATCAAAGTGATCAAGACTGTGGAGGTATTTTTTTTAAAAAACTGGCCCGGAATCCACCTGTATCTTTCAAAAAACTACTGCGCTCTTCTAGTCGAACCGCATCAAAATGCACGAATACAGGACGATACAGTTCACAAGTAATCGGTGACCTACAAAAATAACTATTTCGAATCTCTCGAAACAGCCTGGGACCATATTGATCCGGAATATCTCAAAAAGCTTGTTGAAAGTATGCCACATCATCTGGAAGCAATGTTGAAGGCTAAAGGGACACACACTAAGTATTCAAGGTTAAAAAATAAAGTCAATAAGATAATCGTACAATACCATACAAAATTCAAGTGTATGATTTGTTGTCCAGTTTTTAGTACTATCGAAGCAGAAAATTATTTAATATTATTCACTTACTACATTTTTCATGCCATCATAATTTTGTCGTATCAGAATACTTTCTATGCCAAAAAAAAAAAACTTACTTTCACCATTTTCGAAGGAAACAAAAAAAAACGTATTTGAAGTATGATGTATTTTGTCCAGCACTGTAAGAAATTAAATCATAAATATGGTATAACAAATTCATAATTTTAATTTGTATTCTATAGAGAGTTAAGAAATTGCAGATCACTGCCAAAAGGTAGTTCATGGTACAATGTTATGGAAACAATGTTATGATTCTAACAACAATAGCAGTTTAGCTTGTCGTAACAATTTGTTCACGGATAAAGAAACGAATTGTTTTGGCAGTTGTTTGTCAGCTTTTAAATAAATCAACTGATTTTACCTCTGACTTCTGCATTCAAAAGATTACCTTAAAGAAACTTTACCTAAGCATCTCAGGAAAGTTCGTTTTTTAATCGCAGAAATATGAGTAGCACCTGCTCCTTGACTATGGTATTTTTAGGTTTCTTTGTCCATTAACAGTTGCGCAAAATATGGTAGTTTCGAGGCAACTATTCATTGATCAAATGATCAATAAAAATAATCATATAATGTTGATGATCTAACTCCCGGCGCACTAACAAAGAGCATTTTAATTGTCTTAGCAGCTTCCTGATAAATTAGCGCTCAACTCAAACCACACAAATTCCTGGATTTGCAACGAAAAAGCATCATGCAATGTGTTTTCAATAAACTTCGGTAAGCCTCCTTCAAACACCATTCATGCCAACCCCGTCCAAATGACATTCTCGTCACGTAACATCCGCGGACATGACACCAGCGCATTAAGAGTGCGTTCGTGACTTCAAGTGCGAGTCAATACCGGTAGCATCGCCGTCGTGCACAGGTGACAAACTGCCTCACGCCACGCAGCTAGCAACCACCTACAGAGGACATTGGCACACATTTGGCCACACGTCGTTAACCTGTGCCACGGACAGAGCCGAAACCGCCGGAAAACCAGACAACGGACGGAGGATATCCATTTTCAAGTTCATGAAAGTGGAGGTTCCGGAGCAGTGAGACAGATTACGACTTACGACGGCAGTGTTCTCAACTGTGTCACGATAGGTAATAAAGTTATGCAATCGTTAAAATGAAATTTATATCTGGAAGCAGCAGATTCCATTTGTGAACTGACCACAACGGCAGTGATGATCTGTTGACCCTCAATAACGATCGCTGTAAAACGATAAGCTATAGGTAGAGGTACGTGTCGCATCGTCATCACTTTGCTGTCAACCTACTATTGTGCGATGACCTTTTTCCATGGAGGGATTCCCTGCGCCGGCAATCAGTGTATTAAATACAATTGCGATTTAATGTGACAAGAATGCTAATAAAATAAACCCCTTGATGGGATTAGTTATATCTTATTCAAATGTTCATTGTGAGAAGTTTGCAAAATAAAAGTCCTTTGCTGTTCAGGCCAACAAAAATCTTCCCCATGTTACCATTCGGACAACAGCTGTAACGCTCTACTGAATCAATGCTGCAGCAAAATCAAGTGCTTCTTCCGTTTTAGGACCGGCCTTCCCTGTGAACGTGCGTGTTATTTTTCCATGATCGTCGTCAACTTATCTAACCACTGCCGTCTGTTGTTGATGCTATTCAAAAAAAAGGTTCCGATCTGAACCTTTCGAGCGCACTGGTTAGTTATATTCGGACCAGTCGTCAAAGAGGTGTCGGCGGCGGGTTGAAATGATTTAATTAAACCATCAAGTAGGTTTAGCCATCGGTCGAGAGGACACGCTTTGAACGGAAAACAATAAACGCCATCTCACAGCGAGATGAAGAGACAATTAGCCGCCGATGCTCGAAAAAGGGAAGCCACATTTCATTGAAATTGGTTCGCTCGGTGGATAGATGGAGGAACTCGTGGGCGTTTCTTTCAATAGCTGGCAGCAAAATGGTGATGGAAAATGTGATTTTTCGTTATGGTTTATGGCTGTAGCCTTCCACGGTTGGTGAAAAAAGCTATCAACGGGGTGTAATTATAATTTGATTATCTCTAGGAAGCGTCGCAACTGTTATGTGGTGGTGATTTTTGTAAAGTTCAAGTTCTACATGTGGGATTTACATTTTTAATAAACTATTACAATGTACGCTAAGGCTCTAGAATCACAGATCCTATTCTATCACTATACAGTTTAGATGATTCATTCAATTCAAATAGCTGAAGACATTTTGGTGATAGCCTGACGCTGAATTCCGGAAGGAACTATTTCATAAGAAAAATCAGTATTCAAAGGTCATCAGGTCATCAGTTTCATATTTCATCGGTGCGGTTAATGTATCGCAGTAGGCCTGGCCACTATGGCACTTGTAACATCGCTTTGATATGCTTGCGTCAATACTGATTAAAAACGAATTCGACGGCATCTAACCCAATTATTTCCAGGCTAAAATATTTACCTGCACTTAGTAATTCAGAAAGCACCAAAAAATGAAAAAGTGCCACTAAATTATATCCGTGCCAACAAATAATGTGGATCAGCACAAAAAAATTAGAATGAACATAGTAAAGATCTTCGGATAGATCTAATTGCACCGGTAAACTATCAAATAAAGCAACAGCTATTAGGTATATGTGCAATTAAATACAGTATTCGCCAAATATGCAATCTGAGCACTAAACCATTCTGCATATGTCTTTTAATTTTGTTGGATTTTCCCATAAAAACAGTAAAAATGAGCAAATGGATAAATAAATATCCATTTGCTCATTTTACTGTTTTTATGGGAAAATCTAACAAAATTAAAAGACATATGCGAATAGTTTAGTGCTCAACTATATATTTATGGAAATACTGCCATATTTAATTGCACATATACTAATAGCTGTTGCTTTATTTGACAGATTTACCGGTCACAATTAGATTATCCGAAGATCTTTTCTCATCTTTTATTGCTCATTCCTAATTTTTTAATGCTGATCACACATTATTTGTTGGCACAGGCCTTAATAATTTAATGGTTTTTTTTTCATTTTTTATTGCTCAAATCTCTTTTAATTGATGATTAATTATGCTGCCTTATTTCCATGATCCTGGAACTGGTCGCGTTTGTGACGGGAACTTAGAAATCATTTTCTAGATTTTTTAGGCTGTACCAAAAATAGTTTTCTTATGTATAAAAATGAATTTCTGTCTGTCTGTCTATCTGACCCTTATAGACTCGGAAAGCGTAAAAGCGATAGGCGTGAAAAAATTTATGCAGGCGTTTTTGGAGCTAGGGAAGGTTCTTATGATAGCTTGATACTCATTCCCTCCTGGAAATGCGGGGCTCCCATACAAATGAAGCACTAGCAAATGGAACCAAATTTGGCAAATGGATATTTTTAACGGCAAGAAATGCTCCTTTCTGAAATGTCCCATACAAAAGTAGCACAAATTTCTGCATAACTCAAGAACTAATGAAGAAAAGGGAACCAAATTTGGCATGTTGAGGATTTTGAAAGAGAGAAAAATGTCTATGGTGGTTTGAGACCTCATCCGTCCTCTGAAGGAGGGGTAGCGCTGCTATACAATCAAGCAAGATCGCAGCAAACCATGCTTTGAAAATGACGTGTTTTGCTTTTGCTGCGTTATTTTCGCGGAAATACAATTAAAAATTATTCCTTTTTTCAACTAAAGTAAATGGTGAAATTATATTTTTTCTAGTAATTTGCATAGGACGTTGTGAATGGAATCCCTCTCTTAGTTGTTAGGGTCGTGTTTCTTTAGAAAATTGTGCGTCGGTAGTTTTTCCCCATTTTTTGTTTTTTTAGTGCCCCGCTCCCGCATCCGGACGAACTTTCCAACATCAGAAAAAGAACATTGGTGAGGTCGTTTTTTATAATCAAAAATATAAATTAACTATATACACGACAGGATCAAGAATGTCCATTTTTGATTCTGGAAGTGTAAAAACTCTTCACATATCCATTTGATATGCGAAAATTTTCATGCGGGGCTTATTGTATACACTTCTTCTTCTTCTTTAGCTTTTCAAGCATATTGTTTTTACAATTAGCTTAGTGCTTGCTCACAACTTAGTGTTCTAATTGCACTTCCACAGTTATTAATTAAGAGCTTTCGATGCCAGTTACCATTGTTGCATTAGTATGATTGTGTTGCAAGTATAATCATACGCTACGTCCAGGGAGTCGAGATGTTTCCCTTAACGAAAAATTCCTAGACCAGACCGTAGATCGAACCCAGCATGGTGTTGCTTTGTAGCTGCGCCTTCACCGACTGAACTAAGGTAGGACCCTGTATACACACTCTGATTATTTTACAGAAATCTGTAAAATTTTACCGAATTCTCAACAGCTGAACGTTCGGTAGTCCGATTTAACAGATTTCGGTAAAATTTTACCGAAATCCGGTAAATTTTTTACAGATATCTGTAAAATGTCACCGAAATCCGTAAAATCGGATTACCGAACGTTCAGCTGTTGAGAATTCGGTAAAACTTTACAGATTTCTGTAAAAAAAACTAAGTGTGTATGAAGATGACCTCAAAATGTACGTGTAGGAACAGGCATTCTTGAAATGGGTCGTTGGATTTTCAATAGAGCTGTCACCTTCAATCTCCAGGGCTAAACATGTTTGCACATAGTGATTACATATAAATTACTGAAGAAATGCAGACAAGTTTCTTCCATAAAAGCACTGCCGGTCAGTGGGAGATTGATTGCAAACACACACACACACAACTCGAGAACTAATCAAGCAAATGGAACCAAATTTGGCATGTGGAGATTTTTGGAGGCAAAAAATGTTTCTATAGTGGTTCGAGACGCATTCCCTCTCTGAAAGGCGAGGGGCGGGGCTCTCATTCAATTCAAATGAAAATTTTTGCATAACTCGAGAACTAGTCTAGCAAATGGAACCAAATTTGGCATATGGGAAGTTTTTAAGGCGATAATTGTATGGCGATTCAAGACCCCTTCCCCCTCTGAAAGGGGGGGGGGTCTCATACAAATGAAAAGAAAATTTCAACCAAACATGGGAATTATTCAGGTCACTAAAACACAAAACGTGTTTTTCACGGTTAAAAAGAATGTTTGAAACCCTGCTTGGTCAAGAAAAAAAACTCACCCTGGAAAATAACCATAAATGTGCCCCTTTTAACTTTTATTGAATGTCCATTCATTTTGTTGCAAGAGTTCAGCTAGTACAAACATGATTATTTAAATATTTCATGCTAATACTGGGAAATGAAGGGACCACCATGGCACCCAATTGAGCAGACCGGATTGGAATTTCCAACTCCCCATTGCCAACCGCTTGTTAATAGAGTATAGGCTCATCTCCACACCCATCGGGACATTTTCATGTTTTTATCTCTAGATTCTTTATATCCTCCTAGGGATGAATATGTAGGCTATCGATCCACCCAAGCTATTTTTAACGCTGAATTCAATGGTATTATGAGGTGATTGTTAAGACACGATCAAGTCACACAAAGTAGAGAAAGCTGTTATCATCGAATTTAGTTTCCGTGCTTTAATCGGTGGTAGTCCATATCATCATATCACATTATCAAGCCTTCTATTTGAAGTACACTTAATTTGCCATTTTTCCTTTATATTGAAGGAGCATTTGACCATGCATCCCATAATTCCATGAGAAATATTATGATAGAGCGTAATTCTGATAAAATAATTTTAGAGCGTAGGTGGTGAAAGCCGTTGCTACGTCTAGCCACGGCCACAATTCTTGTACCTTTAGCGAACTAACAACTACTCTCGTTGAAGTCCACCTTTCCGCCTTTCAAGACTAACTTTTGCCCATAGCAATACTAGCTTTTGCCTCCAGAATCCACGATCCACACTGTCAAAAGTCCCTCACGCGCGCTTAAAACGAAATTTTCTTCGGTGGTGTCCTCTTGACTTGCTTTTGCCAGTTGCTTAGCAAACATCTTGGTCTCCACGATAACTGGTTTTTCACTTCGAGAAAATTCACTCGCTGCCGCACTCGAATAAATCTCCTACTTACTATCGCTGGACGTCACCGCGACTGTAATCGGACCACGAGACTTCACGTCGCTTCCACTAATACAAATTCTAGTCTCACGTACAGCATCGAGTTAACCTCATTTGGGCCTGTTCATAAACCACGTAGACTCATTTTTGAACATTCCAGACCCCTCCTTCCTCCCTCAGAAAAGTCAATGTGGTTTATGTAAAACCCCTGCAACTCTTCTGGAAAAACTAAGCCCTACATACCATTCCGCCATCCGATTAACATTCTCAGACTCCTTCGATCGACTCCTGTCGTTTCCGAGTGCATTGAAGGTGGCGTCCTTTCTTTCCCTCATTACATCACCACCACCATTTGCAAACAAACCATTGGCTTCCTCGAGAAGATAGTCGGTTCTGAGTGGCTAGAATCCACGGATCTGGAGCCAGGAGTTGGAACCGGTCAATTAATCGATTCAACTATACGTTCAAATAGGATTTTAGGGCAGGCTCTATTCGTATTGCGCCCTTAAAGCTATGCAATGAACCTATCATCTGAAGGTACAGTAGACACTGCATCCGTTGTACCCACGGCTCAGTCGGGCAAGACAGAGTTGGAATCGACATCTCTAGACTAGGACTCATCCACTATTCTCCGCCAAAGCAGGTCCTGTTCTCTTCCTTTGGATCAACCGCTGGTAATCTACATTGATTCTGGTAGTGTGGTTGTGATCCTCAGATCAGAAACTCCATCCCATCCATGGAGCCAGGCGATGTTTCGATTTGTCCCTTGCGGAACGAACACCCACAGTGGATCTCCTAACCACTGTGGGATCTTGAGGCCGATTGGTAAACAAGGTAGTCTCTACACAGGGTCAGTACCCGGCTCTGAATTAAAAAAAATGCCTCACTTACAATGAATAAAATCTAGGGAACAATTCATCCGCAAAATCAAAGGTGCTAAATATCGGTTGGGGGACCCCCTCACCCATCACAATATCTAAGCGAAGATAGGCGTTTTCATAAAAAAAAACTGTCCCTTTTCGCATATCACACGGTTCACCGGTAACACCGATTACAGCAGCACACGCTAGAACATTTTACCCACCATTGTTCCGCAATATGAGGGCCCATCCATGCTCTACGAAATTGGTTGCAGCATCAGAGATGCATTTCGTGATAAACCTTCCTCCTTGGCAGCACTGATTTGCTTTTTTATAGACGCCCAACTTTACGACAAGATATAATTTTCTACAACAGCATATCTCTGACATAATATCAATATCTAAAACACCCATCCAACGACCAAGGATAGAGAGTGTGCCAGTGCTGTTCCCCTCCGGGAAGCCTGCCATCACAACGGAATCATGAAAGTCCTCTCAACCGGATACCAGATAACCTCAGTGTAAAACTCAGTTTTTACTTGCCAGCGAATGAAATAACTTAAAACTCTGTATAAAAAAAACAATTTTGAGGGGAGTTCCTTTCCCATTTTAAAGATTTTACTCGAAAATAAAACTTTCTTTTGTGTATAATTTTTATGGCATGCGTAAAAACTAACGAAAATTTGGGTAAAGCTAGTTTAAAGTGTGCCAAATTTTGTCTCAATCTGTCAAGTGGTTGTCGAGATGGCTTCCAAGCAAGAAGTGCTTCCTCGAAAACTTATGGGCGCGGTCGCGGAAAATCCAGGCCAGTCCCACAGATGAATCGCTAAACAGTTGGGAAGCGACAATTTGACCGTGCTTCGTGTGATAAAAGCATTCAAGGAGACCCAGACGATCCAGAGGCTTGCTGCCCTTCTTCTAGTTCCGCGAAGGTGACACTCTGTTTTGGCCGGATCTGGCATTGTGCCATTACGCGAAACCGGTTATGAAGTGGTACAAAGCCAGCGATGTTGATTTTGTGCCAAAGGAGGCAAATCCGTCAAATTCGCCAGAACTTTGCCAAACAGAAACATTCTGGGCGATCGTGGATGGCAAACTCCGGAAAATAGGGAAGGATTTGAAGAAAGAGTGGATGGGAGTGTATGAGAAACATGGCGCATGTGTTGCACAGGATTTAATGGGTAGCGTTAAGCCCAAGCTACGGGCATTTGGCCAAGGGGGAGAGATTGAATAAACCGCTATTTCTAACATAGTTAATATGTGGTTATTTATTCTCTGAGAGTTTCAAAAATAACCAACTTAAAATAATTTTTTGGTAATTATTTTTGTCTGTCCTATTTTGCGATCAAAGAAGCTCAAGTGTTGGGACTCTCTCGCAGGACACATTTTCACTTTGCCGACGGTAAGTGGGCTAATATCATGCTATAAACATGCATGTGAGACCAAGGTTTTGACCAGTAGTTAAAGTATCAAATATTCTGCACATTTATTTTACTGCCACGTCGTTGAACGCTTATGTCAAGGCACTAACATCAGGTGAGATACTGGCGGTAATTCACTCTTAGACTTCTTACTGTCAATCTAAGGAAAACGCTTCGACAGCGATTTTTCCCTATCGCCTAGCTGACAAAAGTAAACAATGGCTTTTTCCGCGAGTTTCACGTCATTGAAAACTTGCCCAATCAATCCACCACGATCAATTCGAAGAGGAAGAGTTCCCCTATCGGATAGAATTGGAGACTAACATGGGTAGTCTTTGTGCCACAAATTTGCCAGAAATTTACGGGAGAAGCCATTGTTTACGTTTGTTAGTTAGGCCCTAATTAATAATCTTTGCCGACTTGTCATTTTTGAGGCAATTTATGTTGTTGTTTATCCATTTGCTTAATGGAATGAATACTAAATGTAATTGCAACATCTCTGAAAGAGGTGAATGTATTAATCAGGGTAATTAACTGACTGTTCGAAGTGACGCACATAGTCACAGAAAAGTGTTTCTTAACTGTAGACTGACGATGATAAGCATGTATATTAGAAATTGGGCGGAGGGCCCGCTTTGAAAACACCATTTGAAGCCAGTTTTTTTTAATAAATATAGATCGAAACATCATAACTTCTGGTAGGTGCTGATTAAGTGTGGTATGGTTAGAATGATTTGAAATTCCTAGTCAGAGAAACTAAAAGTCATTGTGAAAATATCACCAATAATACACCCTGCATGCCCTCAAATACTAAAAGCTTCTTTCCCTTCTTTTTTCTATGACCTTGGTCTGCACGCGAGCAGTTGTAAAATTCAGGCATCCGCTCAACCAGCCCCGCATGTCCCAAATAACAATGTTAGTTTTATTTCAGCCGTATAACACTCCTCCCGGCTGTATTGATAAAGCTACATTCGAAACTGTGTTGTCTATTAACTATTTTGTCTATTAACTAACCTCTTAAAAGCCGAAATACGTACAAAGTGGCCCACTCTATAGACGATAGAGACCATAGAAATGTTATGATCATTTGAAAACCTTCATAAAACCTACTGGCTGCCATGCAAACCAGCATACGACCAAATGGCCACAGCTGTTCAAACTTCACTGTGATATCGTGGTTGGTTTTTGTTGTTCTGCTTTGTTCGATACTCTGCTCTTCTGATTCCTTTAGCAGTAAATAATATCTGAGAAAAAAGTCCTAGTATTGCGGGAATTCTCACGAATAAGTATCTGGTGTGGCAGACTATTTGTACCTGTGGCTTGAAGAGCAACGTTTACATAGCGGCCAGAACCGTTAACCAGGAAATTTATCTGAGCGCGTGCCTACAAAAACGTCTACTGCCTTTTCTGAAGCGACATAATTGTTCCATGCTGCCACAAACATTCAAGTGGTGCCCAAGGACAAGAACCCTCCCAATACGTCAGAGCTCCACCCAATCGGACAATATTGGGCCATCGCCAGGCGGAACCTTAAGAAGACTCAAAAAGTGTTGTGAGCGAGAAACAATTCAAGGCAAACTGGCGTTCTGCGGCGAATAAAGTGGACAAGGAGACTGTACAAAATCTTATGGCAGGTGTTAAACGAAAGGTCCGGCAATTCGCATTCGGTTAAAAAGAATTTTAGTTAAATATTTTTCCTGTATTCTGTATTAACTGAACTTGAAAAAGAAAAAAAATTTGACTTATCAATAAAAACTTTGATCGACTTACACTCATTACGGTGTGACCAAATTTGATCGGAACACGCTTTAAATTTTAAATTTCTAGGGTTTTTTTTCATTAGGGCGAATCTGCAATTGAGAGACTCTCTTTTATTACTTTCTCTTTCATTCATGTTCCATTCCCAAGTAGCACACTACAATCATTATTAGTTGCAGTAACTTGATTATGACTTAGTAAGTCATTTTCATGTTATCTCAACCGAATGGCAACAAGTGTGCTACTAGGGGCGTTTCGTTTTTTATTCAACT
The DNA here is from genome assembly GCA_034211315.2 of Aedes japonicus. Lineage (NCBI taxonomy): Eukaryota > Metazoa > Arthropoda > Insecta > Diptera > Culicidae > Aedes > Aedes japonicus. The sequence continues at coordinate 24,227 of JASCZW010011678.1, forward strand.
ATTTGTAGAGTATGGTAGCCAGCACTGTTGTGTTTCTATCTGTACTAAAGAATCCCTCAAAAGATTTACAATGGCGCTGTAATAAATGAAAGAGAGCGAGAGAGGAGAGAGCCTCTCATTGTTAGATTCGCTCTTTTGAAAAAAAATCCTAGAATTGATACATTTATTTTCCACATTTCGATTATTTCTAAAATTTCAAAATGTATGTATGTATGGTAGCCACCATCCTCTCTAGCCCTTGGCTTGGATGCAGCTCCATTTAATAGCAAGAACAAATTGGGCCACCGATTTGAATTCGCACTATCGCTGTATGAAGGGCCAAAAACGGAGGGATAGACCCGTAAGCAGAGACACTTACACGAAATCCACGGGAAATTAAGAATCTCCTTCCAACGATATGATCCAACAAATCGAATAACACAATTCGCAATACTCATTAAGCTTTCTACAGGATGGCTTGTTAAGAAGGGCGCGTCACTCTCCCTGAAACTGTTGGAGTAGAACTCGCAGCACCACACTCGAATCGGTAGGATAAGAAATGATACTGTTTGTTCCCTCCTAGACTCAGGCAGTCAATCAAACCATCGTCCAGTTTCAGCTTAAATGATACCCTGGTGCTCCCTCCCATCCCATTATTTATTATATTTATATAAATATAGATGTAATGTAATAATAATATGTTATATATGAATATATAGTAGTGCAATAAATTATATAAGGATATTTGTTTAAAATATGTAATAGTTGGAGTTCACGAGCCTATGATAACCATGTTAAAATAAATTAATTAACCTGCTGAAATAATAATATTAAGGCAGTAATAATAATATGCAGCTTTGTACCACTTTGTATCACTGATAGATGACTGTATCTCTGGAATGTGAAGGTCATCTTGTTATTCATTGAGGTATAAATATCAATAAAGCGTTCAATTGTATATAAAACCCTAATATTATATTATTACGTATTTAATCATGACATATGGATATGTAACCTTCTGGAATGAAGAGCATTTCTTAATTTTGAATATTATTTGAATTATTTCTAAAATTTCAAAATGGTGATTTAAAAAAAAATCAGTTTTGCCAAAAAGCCAATTTATCTTCGCAATGACTATTATAAAACTATTTGGTCAGTTGGTGACTCCCCTCAATGCCAATATGCCGTTTAATGCATTTACTGCCTCCAGGAAAAATGGTTCTAGAATGCTTTTTCAACTGACCATAATAAGATAATATGAATGAATCCTATAGCAGCATTTCAAAACATCACTTTTCGAGTTCATAAAGTCGTAATAAAATTTTTTATAGGAGTAAAATGAATTTTAGAAAACAAGGCTTCAAGATCGTTTTAAACAAACTGTGTTTAGGTTCTCATAAACCTGACTAAAATATAAACCTATTGGCACCTTTTGGCACCTTTTGTCACCATAATAAAACCAAATTGATTTCTAGTGGCTTTCATAGAACTTAAATAAAACTGTGTAAAGCTGGATGGTTTTGTCAATGTTACTTGGGGTGGTTTGGGTAGTAAGTATACACAGCTCGAAATAGTAGTGTGGATTTGTGTTCAACATTACGCACATAAATGGAGCGTCACAAATCATAAAAAATACGTTTTACATCGTTTGGGAATGGAATATTGTATGCAAAAGCGCGTCTTTGATAGAAATATTTCATTCAAGTGCCTCCTTTGTGTGGTTAGACGGAGTAGGCTGTGCTGTTGAGCGAAGAAGACGTGTTTTTTCTCCTCCGGTGTGCATTTCGTGCTCGTTAGTACATGCCTTAAAAGTTCGTCGACAATTTTGGTTGTTTCTCGCGACTGATTTTTAAATTTGTAAAAAATTTATCAAAAATGGAGTGAAGCGCATTGAAGAATTGTGAACAACTTATTGCGGATTTTAAGTGAGCTTGTACAAATAGTTTCTGTGAAAGAGAGTTGGCTGCGCTGTGGATCCAAATGGTTGCAAACCAGTTCGCGCGTGTGATATTTGCAATTTTTTGTTGATTGTCACCCGTAATGCGCTACAATTTCGTCGTGAAGTGTTTCTCGGAGTGTGGTGCCAGTGTTGAGCATCCAAAATCTCACTCAAACGTGGGCCCAGGTAGTGAAAATGAAAAAAAGTGTCCTCAATTGAATAAAAATTTCTTCATCCGCTCCCGTCGTCATGCCAGCGGAATCAACAACGCAAGAAGAGCTGGTGTCGTTGTAGTGGTAGTGTAATGAAAGTTTCTTGTGTTGCTAGCTTGCGGTTGTATCGGAGCCAATTTGGATGGAATGTATTCGAAAGCTTTGAACTTGATAGTTTTAAAACGAAGGTTCTCTATGGAAAAAAAATACGACACACAAAGAGATACATTGTTCTGATCGCAGTGGAAAAGATTTTGTCAGCCATATTTTCCATATGTATCTGTTAGTACTTAAAAAGAAATAAGGTTCTACCTAATGTGAAAAAACCTATGAACCTGTGATTTGCTCACATTTCTCCAATTGGATACGGGATCAAACATTCAGCTAAGTATAGTGTTTTAAATAGTATTGCTCCATTCAAACATACATTAAATAGCACAAAGAAATATTGGCAAACATGAACGGATCATGCGAGCGGAGGCGCTTTTTACACGGAGAAATCCAGACGTGCGGCGTTTGCGTGTTTTTTCTGTCTGTCTCTTTCTCTCCTACTACTCTGGGTTTTTTGCATTCGTTCGTTTTTGCTGTTCGATCAGTATGTATTCTCATTGCAGTTCGGAACCGGAAAAAGTCACTCACGCAGATCTATGTAACTGATTTTCCATATGGTGGCAGGGTGTTGCATCTGGGGCGCTGTGTAGCACCTCAGATGCACTGCACGGCGCGCTTGATGCGCCACAGTGCAAACGTACGAAAGAAGACTGGAATCGACTGGCGCTAGTGGGATTTTCCAGTTTTCGGCTTATTGCGTCGGAGGGAGGGATTTGCGTCGGAAAGGGAGAGAGGCATATGAAACAATTTCTTCCCGAAGAAAGGTTATCCCTAAATTCAACAACTACTCTCAATCATTCCCTATTTAATGCCCCGTCTCTTGTTAATTTGTCATGTTCTCTGTGGAGTATTTTGACGTTTTGTCCACGCAAACCTGTGCACCGTTCGCTGTCTGAAACAAATTTCAGTACTTTCAGGTTCATCTAGGCATAATTGATAAATATATTAGTAAACGTTTCGTCTGCTTGGTAATAATTTTAATTTTCAGCTGCGCATTTCTGCAGTTTTGTGGGTTTTGACTCCCTAGCCCGCGTTGTGAGGCATGTGCATTATTCCTGGTTGTTTGCTGAGTTCACGTTTGCTAATGACTACTGTCATTTTTATCATTTCCATTGTTTGCCCTTGTAGTCAGTGCATATGTTTGTTGGGGTTTGATTAATTTATATATTTAGAATAAGATCTTTTATTATCATATATATTTATTTATATTTTTATATTTTTTATGGTCCACTTGTCCTGTTAACTCTAATACTTTGCTTTTTTAATATGTCCCCTATTATTTCACATTTCATTCCAAATATTCAATAGTTTTCTGATCACATGAAGCTTTGTTTCTATTAATATTATTTTTCAGGAAATCCCGGATGGTTGTGCACTAGATGATACGTGTTCGTTGTTCGACAGGATAACCTCTCTCTAATAACATTTCATTACATGTGTCACATATGAGAGGTCGAGGAGTTCTCCTCGTCTCTCCTTCTGAACTTCATCTACTATTCCATGCATAAAATCCATTCCGCCTCTAAGTAGTATAGGATTGTGTCTGGATGTTTTTGTTGGGAGGTGTTGTGGTTGGATGTTTCATTTGTTTCAGAGGTCGTCAAAATCGGAATTTTGACGTTTTTCTGTGGTCTATTGAAATAAACCACCCACACTTGTGAGTGGCCCCAACGGCATCCCAACTGTTGGTTTAAATCGGTCCTCAATCTCAATGTTTCTACGTATTTTTGTATTCTGTTGAAGAGTGGCCCAAACAGCTTCCTTGCTGTTGGTTTGAATCGTTGAAGACCGAAGACCGAAACACTCGATGTTTTAACATATTTTGTATTCCATTGACATAAACCACCCACACTTGTGAGTGGCCTCAACATCATCCCTACTGTTGGTTTCAATCGGGCCTCAAACTCGGTGTTTTAAAATACTTTTGTATTCTACTGAAATAAACCACCCACACTTGTGACTAGCCCCAACAGCATCCTTACTGTTGGTTTAAATCGGTAGTCAAACTCGGTGTTTTAAAATACTTTTGTATTCTGCTGAACAAACCATTCACACTAGTGAGTGGCCCCAACAGCATCCCTAATGTTGGTTTAAATCGGTCCTCAAACTCGGTGTTCTTAGCGTTTTCTTGTATTCCATTGAAATAAACCACCCACACTTGTGAATGGCCCCAACAGCATCCTTACTGTTGGTTTAAATAGATCCTCAAACTCGGTGTTTTAAAATACTGTTGTATTCTGCTGAAATAAACCACCCACACTTATGAGTGGCCCCAACGGCATCCCTACTGTTGGTTTAAATCGGTCCTCAAACTCGGTGTTCTTAACGTATTCTTGTATTCCATTGAAATAAACCACCCACACTTGTGAGTGGCCCCAATAGCATCCTTACTGTTGGTTTAAATCGGTCCTCAAACTCGGTGTTTTAAAATACTTTTGTATTCTGCTGAAATAAACCACCCACACTTGTGAGTGGCCCCAACAACATCCCTACTGTTGGTTTAAATCGGTCCTCAAACTCGGTGTTTTAAAATACTTTTGTATTCTGATGAAATAACCCACCCACACTTGTGAGTGGCCCCAACAGCATCCCTACTGTTGGTTTAAATCGATCCTCAAACTCGGTGTTCTTAACGTATTCTTGTATCCTGTTGAATAAACCACCCACACTTGTGAGATGGCCCCAACAGCATCCCTACTGTTGGTTTAAATCGATCCTCAAACTCGATGTTCTTAACGTATTCTTTGTATCGCATTGAATAAACCACCCACACTTGTGAGTGGCCCCAACAGCATCCCTACTGTTGGTTTAAATCGGTCCTCAAACTCGGTGTTCTTAACATATTTTGTATCCCATTGAATAAACCACCCACACTTGTGAGTGGCCCCAACAGCATCCTTACTGTTGGTTTAAATCGGTCCTCAAACTCGGTGTTTTAAAATACTTTTGTATTCTGCTGAAATAAACCACCCACACTTGTGAGTGGCCCCAACAGCATCCCTACTGTTGGTTTAAATCGATCCTCAAACTCGATGTTCTAAGCGTATTCTTGTATCCCATTGAATAAACCACCCACACTTGTGAGTGGCACCAACAGCATCCCTACTGTTGGTTTAAATCGGTCCTCAAACTCGGTGTTCTTAACGTATTCTTGTATTCCATTGAAATAAACTACCCATACTTGTGAGTAGCCCTAATAGCATCCTTACTGTTGGTTTAAATCGGTCCTCAAACTAGGTGTTTTTAAAATACTTTTGTATTCGGCTGAAATAAACCACCCACACTTGTGTGTGGCCCCAACAGCATCCTTACTGTTGGTTTAAATCGGCACTCGAAATCTGTGTTTCAATTTTTTTGTGTATTCTGCTGAAATAAACGACCCACACTTGTGAGTGGTCACAACAGCATCCTTACTGTTGGTTTGAATCGGTCCTCAAACTCGGTGTTTTAAAAATGCTTTTGAAGTTTGCTGAAATAAACCACCTCACACTTGTGAGTGGCCCCAACAGTATCCCTACTGTTGGTTTAAATCGGTCCTCAAGCTCGGTGTTTTAAAATACTTTTGTATTATGCTGAAATAAACCACCCACACATGTGGGCCCCAATAGCATCCCTACTGTTGGTTTAAATCGGTACATCAAACTCGGTGTTCTTTACGTATTCTTGTATTCCATTGAAATAAACTACCCACACTTGTGAGTGGCCCCAACGGCATCCTTACTGTTGGTTTAAATCGGTCCTCAAACTCGGTGTTTTAAAATACTTTTGTATTCAGCTGAAATAAACCACCCACACTTGTGAGTGGCCCCAACGGCATCCCTACTGTTGGTTTAAATCGATCCTCAAACTCGATGTTCTTAACGTATTCTTGTATTCCATTGAAATAAACCACCCACACTTGTGAGTGGCCCCAATAGCATCCTTACTGTTGGTTTAAATCGGTCCTCAAACTCGGTGTTCTTAACGTATTCTTTGTATTCCATTGAAATAAACTACCCACACTTGTGAGTGGCCCCAATAGCATCCTTACTGTTGGTTTAAATCGGTTCTCAAACTCGGTGTTTTAAAATACTTTTGTATTCTGCTGAAATAAACCACCCACACTTGTGAGTGGCCCCAACAGCATCCTTACTGTTGGTTCAAATCGGTCTTCAAACTCGGTGTTCTTAACGTATTCCTTTGTTCCATTGAAATAAACTACCCACACTTGTGAGTGGCCCCAACAGCATCCCTGCTGTTGGTTTAAATCGGTCGTCAAACTTGATGTTCTTAACGTATTCTTGTATTCCATTGAAATAAACCACCCACACTTGTGAGTGGCCCCAATAGCATCCCTACTGTTGGTTTAAATCGGTCCTCAAACTCGGTGTTTTAAAATACTTTTTTATTCTGCTGAAATAAACCACCCACACTTGTGAGTAGCCCCAACAGCATCCCTGCTGTTGGTTTAAATCGGTCGTCAAACTTGATGTTCTTAACGTATTCTTGTATTCCATTGAAATAAACCACCCACACTTGTGAGTGGCCCCAACAGCATCCCTACTGTTGGTTTAAATCGGTCGTCAAACTCGGTGTTCTTAAAATATTCTTTTATTCTGTTGAAATAAACCACCCACACTTGTGAGTGGCCCCAACAGCATCCCTACTGTTGGTTTAAATCGGTCGTCAAACTTGATGTTCTTAACGTATTCTTGTATTCCATTGA
>JASCZW010011679.1:0-31175 GCA_034211315.2 Aedes japonicus
CAGCCGATATTTTTGGGTTTCCGTTTGGTTCTCCGACATGGCTGGCTTGGACTGACGCTTTCGCATTTGGATATCCATTTTGGCCAAATACATGTTGACCTTTTGGTCAGTCGCACAGACCTCTCGGCCGTTCCGTCTTCTGTTTGAGCTTCTGTTGAATCCTCCGGTCGCTTAAAATGGTCACTGAGGATTCGTCGGAAGATGAAGCTCAGGATCGTACCCAATGTTCGAATGATTGGCATACTTTCATACAAGACTGTTCCAAGACTTCTTTGACGTTGTTCACAAGTTTTGTTCCCTTCTGCGGATCGCCATCACTAGCGTCTTAATATCGGTTGGTGTCACATGGCTGTTCTTCTGATAGGGAAAGGTTGCCCCGTAGGTTTTGGTCATGTCTGTTAAGTCGCTCATACCCGGTCCGAGTAAATTTTTGAAGTTGTTTAAATAGTTTCCGGCAGAAGCTACGCCACGTTTTCGGACCGGTGATGGCCCGCAGGATGGTGGTGGAGACATTTCGTTGGAAACAGTAATCTTTCGGTTCTTAGTGAAATACGCGAGTGAAAATATGAGTCGAACAACTAATAATTTTCGGTTGATTTGAAATGATATCCGATAATTTCGAGACTACGGAACGTTGACGCCATTTCAAAAACATAAATAACTGAAGTCTTGAAGTCTTGAAATTTGTCGCCGGTAACGCAATATGCATTACTGTGATTTAAAAGGAATAAAGCATAGAAAAGAATATATAATATGCTCTTCAGCAATTTAGATTTTCTCCGTGTAAGCAACTAGTAAATACTGACTGCTGGCGGGTGAACCGACAACTAGGGCAACCGGATGGAAAACTGGAACATTCAGGGCATCTTCAGTGGTGGTCTATTTTTGTATCAATTTTATACTTGATTTGCATTAGGAAAACTTAAAAGGTAATCCTAAATGATCTTTTGCCCAATGCACAAATCTGCTCCCTTATTTTTGGAAGAAAGTAAGATAAATGCCTCAAAAGAACTGAGACTATCCGAGAAGATGAAATAATGGTCTATGGGCATGTCGGAAATTATTCCCAATGCAAAATCGATTTCTGCCAGCTCAGCAACATATACGAAACAAGGTGCCTGAAGTTTCCGGAAGGCAGATGAGTAATGATAGTAAACACTGAAACCAGTGGATCCATCAATGCGTGATCCTCCATGCGTGAAAATTATTATTCTAATACAATTGACATGTTGGTACTTTTTAATAAAAAATTAAGTATGGGGAATTTCATGATTATCTCGAAATTTACAACTCCTGAGGAGCTTAATCAACTTATGTCATGTTCATTATATGTTTACCCAATCTTCATAGATATTCCGATCTTCAGTGTAATGCAGAACCTATCTTTTAAAGAGTTTGTAAAGTTTTTAGAGCTTATATAAGTTCCGACCAACTCATGTATTTGCGAAGAAGTGCAAAGGATAGTCTTAAAGCTGTAGAATATGCAATTAAATAATGTTATAATTAAAAAGGACTCCTGCAAAAATCTAAGTATTTTCATACTTCCGGGACATACGAATTGAATCTATCTTCAAGCTATGATTGGCTTCTCTCAGAAAGTTTATCAAAAAGGACACTGTAAAATGTGTCCCCTCTCCCAGATGATAAGCCTGAATATTCTGACCCCCAGTAAACGTGCCGAAAGTTTCAATACGACAGGATGTTCTAAAATGTATCTGTATGAGCTATTTCCAAGTGCATATAATGACCAATCCATCAATAAACCGATTGTTCACTTTGAAGACTTCATGATTTTTCATTTCCGAGCAATTGAAATACTTTTTGGAATCGGATTTGCCACTCAATTATTTGGAAAATTCACAACAGTTACAATTCCGGGAGTTTCTTTCAACTAGTCAGAGTTTTCCGGAAATTACAGTGGCTGTTAAATACTATGAGAACCATTTGTTATAAGAATAAAAGCCAATTCACTAGCATCGGGAGCAGCTTGAGTTAATTATCAGCACCCGAGGCGAGCAACACCACTTTCTGTCCGGCGCAAACATCACCCGCACCGAACACGGCAACTTTTCGGCTCAAGAACATACTTCACAATATGCTCAATAAAGTTGCGTTTTTGTTTAGTAGTAGCTGAAATTGCACTCATTAATGGGTATTGTCAAGTAGCATGTAGTTATTGGAACGGTATTTTTCTTGTTCCAAATTACTGCAAGAATAGATCAAAACATATACCAGATTTAAATGATGCAAAATAGATACGGTATCAAACGAAATTTACAATACCGGTACAGCGATGTTTTTGCGTTTGGTCTAAACAATTAAATTCAAACCACGATTTGGACCACCGTTGAAGATGCCCTTAGGGTCTTAGTTTAACAATTTGTGACTAGTTTCAATTTGCTTGTTGAGTACTTTCGGAATATAACGCTAGGTATAACAAAAGCAGGATAGCTTATATTGAGTGTGTGCATTGACAGTTTAGTAGTTGTCACGATTCTCACTAATGGCGCCACAAGCGCTTAAAAACGGTCGCGGTGAAGTGACGGTGTGAAGTGACTTATATTGTTAATATAGTATATTTGGTTTAAGTCAAGAACAGTTTGTTTTAAAATCCCACGTTTGATCCGAACTCATGGAGCAAAAGCAAGCATTGAGAATATTGAAGAAAAAATACGAAAAAAAAACAGCAGCAAAAAGTGAAATAAAAGAAACAAATCGTACAGAAAGACACAGGCGAAAAATAGCGCAAAAATAAACGGAAGAAATAAACCAAAATAAGTAGTAGAAGATAAGAGGCAAAAATAAGATAGCGAAGAGGAGAAGCAAAAGAAGAGATCATGGTAGCACGGAGATGAAGCAGAAGAATGGAGGGGTAAAGCAAACAGAAGTTTTCATACTGAAGTTGCGAAAAAGGAGAATTGAATAAAATAAAAAAGTATTAGAAAAGGAGAAGTGGAAGAAGCGAGTAACAAAGGAGGAATAGTAGAGCAGAAACGGATGAATGCAACGAAAGAAGAAAATCAAAGTGAATAAAGAAACATATAGGAAGTGATAAGTAAAACGATAATAAAAATAGAAACAGAGAAGATATCAAAGAACTAAAGATAAATACGAAAATCTTAATCATCGCATTAAAAAAATCGACAATTTTTGGTAACAATTTTAACAAACCATGTTGCATTTTATTGATTGAAAAATTGAAAACTTCACTAAACTTTTTCTACTGCCTGCCGCGTGTTAGCCGGAACTTTGGCCATGGCACTATGATCCAAATGTACAAATTTCACGACAAAAATCGATAACTCGAAAACCATTATCTTTAGACAGATGGTGTTTTCGAAAGACTTGATTTTTAAAATAAGACCTATCTTTTGGTTTTGGGTTGTGACTAGGGTGGTCCTTTTAGGTTCATAATAAAAATTTCAATTTTTTATTCTTATGGCTTAAAGGATCTTTTGTTTCCAACAGAATTGTAGATATTTTAATTTATTGAAACTTTGGTGAAATTTTTTTAATTCTATCTCATCTACGTATCCTTTTATAACAGTTTTTCTAATTTTCTATAGGGTGGGACTTGTAACAGTTTTTTTGCTGTAACTTTTTTATTTCAATTTGAATTTGAAAACTCTGCAAAAACGACTTTTTGGGTATAAAATGACGCACATTGACAATAACTAGCAACTATCTTGAAGATACAAGATAGTTGCAAGTTATTGTATTAGAAAAGTTGTAGGGGTTGAAGTGTAAAAAAATATACGTTCTTGCAAGATATCTTATTCCTTTATTTGCAAATATTTGCAAACACAAAGTCCGTGAACTGAAAGTACATACTTCCAGCTACAATAGTATTTAGCAGAAATTCATTGAATTCTCTATAAATGCAGGGAGCTTCACATGAGTTCTGGGAACCTCCTAAAAGTTAAGGGTTCTTCCTGAAATTCATGCAACTCTCCAAAAATTCAGGGAGATTCACAAAACTTATCAGAATGTTTTGGGTATTTCTCAGAAGTTCATAAAACATTCAAGATGTTCAGGAAACTTTCAAGCATAACAGGGAACTTCCCAAAAGTTCAGGGAATTTCCTTGAAAGTTAGAGAGTATCCTACAAGTTCAGAGAACTTTCCAGAAACTCATGAAGCTTTTCAAAAGTTTGCGGATCTTTCTAGACGTCCAAAGAACTGTTCCAAAGTTCATGAAACATCTCAATAGTATAGGGAACTTCTCAGAAGCTCAGGAAATTTTTAGGAGTTCAAGGGATTTCCTAGTAGTTCAAGGTACTTCCCAGAAATTCAGAAAACTTTCCAGAATTTCAGGAAACGTCCACAAATATCAGGAAACTTCTCCAAAGATTCAAATTCAAAGATTAAGAAACTTTCCAAAAGTTCAGCGAATATCTCAGACGTTTAGAAAACTTCTCAGAAATTTAGAGAACTTCCCAGAAGTTGGGGAAACTTCCCAAAAGTTTAAAAAACTTCTGAAATGCTCAAGGCACTTCTCACAAATTCAAAAAGTTTCTCAGAAGTCCAGGAATCTTACAAGAATTTCAGACAGCTTTTCCAACGATCGGTTCACTTTCCGGAATTTCGGAGAGCGTCCCAGAAATTCAGGAAACTTCTAAGGATTTTTTGAGGGTTATCGAAAGTTGTGAAAACATTCTATTTTTTTTTTCATAATCTTAGGGAGCTTCCTAGAAGTTCAGGAATCTTCTCAGAAGCTCGAGAAACTTTACAATAGTTCAGCGAACATCCCAGATGCTCAGGGTTGTTAAGTTTTAAGAAAAACTTAAACTTTTTACAAATTCAAAATAGTTCGTATCGAATCAAAACAAGAACTACTTTTTAGATGTTTCATCAATTTCTTTGAATTTTTGCTGTATCACAATCTTGGAAAAACTTATAAGTTCTTTAGGTTTAACAACATCTCGGAAGTGCAATTTACTTCACAGAAATTTCACCAACTAATTGAAAGTTTTTAAATCGACCAATTTTTCAGTTTTTTTTTTCAATGTCTCGTAAGTTATTAAAAAAATGTTATATTCTGGCTAAATCTGCTTTTTAAAGTTTCGATAATTTCCAAAAAATTGTTTCTACTCCATGTATGATCATCAAACTTTTTGGTTTCCAGAAGCGTTGAGAATTATTCGGCAATTCAATGGACTTTTCCAAGGTTTCACCACTTTTCTTCTCAAAAGAGAGCAGGCAAATTTCATGATTATCTCGAAACTTCCAACTTCTGAGAAGTTTAATCGATTTCTGTCTAGTTCATTATATGTCCACCCAAGCTTCATTGGTATTAGATCTTCATTTTAATTCAGATCATATTTTTAAAAGAGTTCGTTCAGTTTTTAGAAGCTGATATAAGTTCTGACCAATTCATGTACATATTTGCTGAGAAGTTCATTGGATATTCTAAAAGCTGTAAAACATGCAATAAAATAATGTAATAATTAAAAAAGATTCCTGAAAAAAAACAAAGTATTTTCAAACTTCCGGGATATACGAATTGAATCCATCTTCAAGGTTTCTCGCAGAAAGATTATCAAAACTGCCACTGTAAAATGTATCTTTTCTCCCAGATGTTGGGCTGAATAATCTGACCTCAAGTAAACCTGCTGAAAGCTTCAATATAACCGGCTTCTCTAAAAAAAATAGTTTAAGCTATTTGCAAGTTCTAATCATGACCAATCCTTCAATAAGCCGATTTTTTGCCTTGAAAACGTCATGATTTTTTATTTCTGAGCAATCGAAATACTATTCGGAATCGGAATTTGCAACACAATTATTTGTAAAATCCACAACAGTCAAAATTCCGGGAGTCTCTTTGAACTAGTCAGAGTTTTCTGGAATATGCAGTGGCTTTACAAAACTAAGAAGAATCATTTGTTATTCAAGAATCAACCAAAAAAGGGCAATTCACTAGCATTGGGAGCAGTTTGAGGTAACTATCAGCACCCGAGGCAAGCAACACCACGTTCTGTCCGGCGCAAACATCACCCGCACCAAAAACGGTAACTTTTCGGCTCATGAATATACCTCAGAATATACTCAATATGGTTGAGTTTTTGTTTACTAGTAGCTGAAATTTTACTCATTAATCGGTATTTTAAAAACAGATCCGGTATAAAACGAAATTTACAACACCAGTGCAACGATGCTTTTGCGTTTGGTCTAAAAAAAGAAGCAAACCACAATTTGGACCACCGTTGAAGATGCCCTTAATCGCTTCTTTTTAATGCACACATTATGCTTGAGCTGTCATCAATTAAATATACTATTTGAGACGAAAACGCGATGGTGAGACGGGAGGAGAAATATGTGATCATCAAATTAATGTATTAATTGGCATGAAGGCATCTTGGTGAGACGAGACATTGAATATTTAAAATAATTACAATTCATCTCAATAAAAAAAAAACCGTAACGATGTAATATCATAAAACATTGTAGGAGATCTCCACAGAATAATAGCTGATGAAAAATAAACAGCACTCGGACGAAACCACCACATCAGAATGTCACAGCAGTTCAATACAGCGACAATTCCCCGCGAGGGCCAAACATTCCGGCCCGTCACTAGCGTTGATGATCGGTTTGGTTATCGTCCCTCGGCGGAGAGGAAAAAAAAGCTCAGCATGAATTCGCTTCTCATTAAACATTTACGTTGCGTCTGTTGACAACGACAGTCAGCAGCGTGGCACTCATAAAAGCCACATGAAGCTTCTGTTCTGCAATATGTTTCAAGACTGGACAAGTAGGAACGAATTTCAGACCAGTACATTGAAATTTGTTCCATGCTTTACGACAGCTTAGTGCTTCTTTTTCCTCGTGGTTTTGCTCGGGTTGGAGGGAATCTTCTCAGCTGGGAACACCAGCAAACACTTGTCCGACAGCGCGATGACCACGAGCCATAATGACACAGGAAAGTACGTCCCACGTCTGTTCGTGTCGATCGTGTGAACGCGGAAAAATACAAATGTTGAGAGAAAAAAAAGCGATGAAGGCCCAGAGTCCGGGAAACACTATCCATCTTTTTCCACTTTAAACAGAGCTGTCCGCACCGCCGCCAACCAGCTTCTGTCAAGGGGGTAATTCATTATGGCCTGGTGAACTGACGACTGACTGAAAAGATGGATGGAACGATGAATGGACGAAGAATGGGAAAATTGTGTACACGTGCCAGTGCTCTGGTGGTTGGTGGGATGGGGGGAGGGTGCTGAGGGGTGCAGTGAATGAAAAATGTCAACTGTCGACGGCGGCTTCATGAAGATGATGGTGAGCTCAGCACTAACTAACGATGAACTTAATTTGTTATGTAAATTGATTGCACAAATAGATGAAAAAATGTGGTCAGTAAATTTGCGCTGGATGTACATACATCTTTAACGAGTTTGCTTCTGCTTAGTTTCAAAGTTCAACACACAGAAGGTCGATTCCGAATAATGAAATAAATCTCCGAGAAAAACGCCTAACGCCAGCGAACTTAATTAGCTAATTACTTGGTTCAATCGGTCTACCCTGGAACAGCAATTTTATTCGAATGAGCTCTGGGCAACTGAAGCCCAAACGACATAACCGACATTCTGCGGCAATTGGTGGTCATAAATAATAATGATTGCCTAAATCCGAGCCACCGGACTACCGAATCACGTCCCTTGGTTTCCCACAAATACACAATCTATTCACCTGAGAGCCGTTGGTCGAGAGCGATTCACGGAAGGCTATAAATGAATCGTAAATAGCCGCGCCAAGCAAATTTTCGACTCTTGAAATTATTGCCGGAAGTGCTCGTAATGTCGGTTCCGTTACACGGGGGTCGTTCAAATCCGTATCACCGTGTTTGCTATGGCAATAGAGAACTGAAGTAGCAATTCCGTTTGTTCTGCTTGACGTTTATTACAATGAATTTTGTGGGTTTGTTATGGGTTGGATGCAGTATTAGGGTGGTTCATATATAGCTCGTACAAGTAGCGTGTAAAAGTAGCGTGAATTTCTGTTCAATATCATGCACATAAATGGAGCGTCACAAAACGTACAATTCAACATTATAAATCGTGTAAAGTTCTGGAAGGTTCTATTGATTTCGAAAAATGTTGTATACAAAAGCTCGTCTTCATTACAACTGTTTCATGCAAGTTGCTACTTCGTAATATTTCATGCTCTGATAAAGCTCGATTCAAAGTAAATCTGGACGCACGGTTTAATACACCACCCCGTCCCTGGTGTTTGTTTGTTTGTTTCTTTTCGGCCCATGGCTGCATTCTGCCAAATTCGCTGTCTGCGAAGGGTCCGCAGGTCGATTTTTACTTGATCAATCCACCTTGCTCGTTGCGCGCCTCTTCTTATATTGTTCTTCTGCCTGTTGATTCGTTTCCGAGAATCATTATAACAGGGCTAACGTCCGACATTCTTACGACATGCCCAGCCCACCGTAGTCGGCCGATTTTTGCGGTGTGAATGACGAGAGGTTCTTCTTGTTGGGAGGTGCACCGGTCGCTCTCTCTCTCTCTCTCTCTCTCTCTCTCTCTCTCTCTTTGAAAATTGGCAGGTTTTTACCTTCAAAATTGAAAGGTTGAAAAGGGCTTGCCGAGCAGCAAATCTCTTCTTTGGACAATCTGTTTGTATACGGTTGCTGCTTCTTCCCCAACGTTTTATTTCTTCTCAGACAGCTGCTGCTACTACACGTGCGGTTGCTTATTCTTCGCCGACGGTTGAAGCTTATTCACTAATGACTACTTCTGCTTCTTTTCAGCTAATAGACAAGCAAGCAACTCTCTTTCCTCTCGAGACAGCTCTCTGGATTCATCTTCAGCGCTGTCATTCACCTTCTTCATCTTCTTCTTCGTCTTCATCTCCACTTCGACTCTCGGAATAACCCTCTTCAGTTCTATTGAATAGGTGAACTCTTCCTTCTTCGAAATGACCGTGGTGGATTGATTGGGCGAGTTTTCGATGACAAGAAACTCGCAGAAAAAGCTTGTCAGTTAGGCCTTTGCTTGAAAAATTTGTGTCGATATATCAACACTAATATCACCGAAAGACAAATTGGACAAAATATTTGTCGAATTAAACCATCGTCGGGAAAACAATGTTTTTATTTGAACATGACAAATCCCGAATAAAAAAAAACTTAGCTAACCACCTAATCAAGCGGTAAATCAGTGCATAGTGATAACGTGATTGTAATAATGTTGTGAAAACATTGATAGTTTGGTATATTTCACTGCTCTTAATTTGAACTTTGTTAAATTTGATTTATCGTTTGATCTTTAAGCTCCTGAATATATGAATTTTTTAGCAATTTGGATTTTTTTAATTGTGTATTTATTTAGGTTTTGATATTTTAAGCTTCTTCAGTTTTTAATCTTAAATATTTTAGATATTTATTTATTTTTATTCTCAGATTTTAAGATAGGAAAATGACGGCTTTGGTGGGATTTCTTCTATTATTGTCAAGGTTTTTTTAAACTGATTGCACTCATATTTTGCCAGAAGTTTAACTCAGTATAAACAGAAGAATGTTGTAGCTGAGTTTCAAAATCTCAGAATTTTTAGATTTTATTATTTTTAATTTAAGATTTTTAGATTTTTATATACATAAATTTTAAGATTCTTGGATTTTATGATTTTAGGATTTTTATATTTTATATATTTTTAGATTTTTAGATATAAGATTTTCGGATTTTAAGATTTTTAATTTTAAGAAGATTTTTAGATTTAGATATTAAGATTTTGAGATTTTGAGATTTTGAGATTTTGAGATTTTACATGTTTAGATTTTTTGATTTTAAGATTTTTAAATATTTAGGTTTTTAGATTTTAAGATCTTTAGATACTTAGATTTTAAGATTTTACATTTTAAGATTTTAAGATTCTTTGATTTTTAGATCTTAAGATACTTAGATTTGAGGATTTAAAATTTTAAGATTTTTAGATTCCTAGATTTTTAGATTTTTAAGTTTTCAACTATTTGGATTTTTAGATTTTTAGATTTATAGGTTTGAAGATTTCAAAATATGTAGATTAATAGATTTTAGGTTTTTTAGATCTTAAGATACTTAGATTTTAAAATTCTAAATTTTTACATTTTAGGATTTATAGATTTTTAGTTTTAGATACTAAGATTTGAGGATTTTAAATTTATAATTTATTTAAGATTTTTTGATATTTAGATTCTGAGATTTTTTGATTTGTAGATTTTTAGATTTTTAGATTTTTAGATTTTAGATATTTAGATAGTAAGATTTTTAGATTTTAAGATTTTAAAATTTTTAGATTTTTAGATTTAAAGATTTTAAGGCTTGCTTCATTTAGAATTGGAACAAACTTTTGCCCATATTGTGGCGCTCCTGGTGGACGGATTTGGAAGTTCTTGGCGCCCACGTGTCGGGAATTTTGTCAGCTTTACGTATGTTATTTTGACAGTCCGCAAATCGACTGTACCTTGTAAACAATCAACATGGAAGCCGAAAGAAGGGGAAAAATTGTGCACAGTTATTTGGAAAATCCATTGTGGCCTGCATCTAGGCTAGCTAAACAGCTGAAATTGCCCAGAAATACCGTATGGCGCGTTATCAAATGGTATAAGGAAACATTGACGACGATTCGGAAGCCTCAAGCCAATTGTCGGAGTGGAACTGTCGACCGGAAACTGCGTGGTAAGATTTTGAAGACGATTAAGAGGAATCCCAATCTGTCGGACCGTGATTTGGCCAGAAAATTCGGTGCTGCCCATAGTACCGTGAGGAGAACTCGACTCCGGGAAGGAATCAAGTCGTATCGAGCTAGCAAACAGCCAAATCGGACCATAAAACAGAATAGTGTGGCCAAAATCCGTGCTCGGAAGCTATACGACCAGGTGCTGACCAAGTTCGACGGGTGTCTTCTGATGGACGATGAAACCTATGTCAAGGCTGACTTCAGGCAAATCCCAGGTCAAAAATTTTACTTGGCAACGGCTCGGGGGATGTTCCAGCCAAATTTAAATTTGTTTTTGCCGACAAATTTGCACGAAAATTCATGATTTGGCAGGGCATTTTGCAGCTGTGGCAAAAAAACGAAAGTTTTCGTTACAAATAAGACAATGACGTCGGAACTATACCAAAAGAGTGTCTCCAAAAACGAATTTTGCCGTTCATTCGATCCCACGACCATCCCGTAATGTTTTGGCCAGATTTGGCAAGCTGTCATTACAGCAAAGTCGTTCAAGAATGGTATGCAGAGAAAGGGTCCAGGTTGTTCCGAAAAACCTTAACCCACCCAACTGCCCCCAGTTCCGCCCTATTGAGAAATACTGGGCAATCATGAAGAGGAGACTCAAGGCAAAGGGAAAGGTTGTCAAAGACATCAATCAGATGAAGACCTGGTGGAATAAGATAGCTAAATCGATGGACGAAGAAGGTGTGCGCCGCCTAATGAGCCGTGTTACAGGAAAAATTCGAGAATTCCTTCGAAACCGTGACGAATAATTTTATCAGTATTTTTTCTTAAAAGTATGAAGAAAACGCTACATTTGTATGAAAAAAGATCTTGAATTCAATAATAAATAACTTAAATACAGGCAATTGTTTTTGTTCCAATTCTATCGAAGCAAGCTTTAATTAACCGGTAAATCAGTGCATAGTGAAAACGTGATTGCAATAATGTTGTGAAAACATTGATAGTTTGGTATATTTCAATGCTCTTAGTTTGAACTTTGTTAAATTTGATTTATCGTTGGATCTTTAAGCTCCTGAATATATGAATTTTATAGCAATTTGGATTTTTTTTATTGTGTATTTATTTAGGTTTTGATATTTCAAGCTTCTTCAGTTTTTTAATCTTAAATTTTTTAGATATTTATTTATTTTTATTCTCAGATTTTAAGATAGGGAAAATGACGGCTTTTGCCGGATTTCTTCTATTATTGTCAAGTTTTTTTTTTAAACTGATTGCACTCATATTTAGCCAGAAGCTTAACTCAGTATAAACAGAACAATGTTGTAGCCGAGTTTCAAAATCTAAGAATTTTTAGATTTAAATGTTTTTAATTTGAGATTTTTAGATTTTTATATATTTAGATTTTTAATATTCTTGGATTTTAAGGTTTTTATATTTTTTATACTTTGAGATTTTTAGATATAAGATTTTCGGATTTAAAGATTTTTAGATTTAACCCTTATGTGATCGACAAAAAAAAAACACCTTTAAGTGATCGACAGGGTACCCGGGTACCCACCAAATTCAAATGATTATAACTCTGGCTATTATTGACCGATTTTAATTCTTTTGACACCGTTAGATTTCAAAACTCTTCGGCTTAAGAGATATTATCAGCAATGATCATTTGAATTCATCTGGTTCCCATAAATGCGGGTTACCGGGGCTGTGGTCCGGTACGGAGGCACTATTTGGAAACGACTATTAAATTTCCGGAAATAGATGTCAAAATCTATCGAATAATTCCAAAAAACCATTTCTACTCCATTGTGGGCAATATGCCGACTTGTTCCAGCAACGGCCATTCTGAAACAGGTTCCCGTGGGGCCACGAATGGCCATGAACATATTTAAAAAGAAACCCTGGCAATATGGGTATCAAAATTCATGAAATTTCTCCAATAGGATATTTCTCAACATTATGTAGCTTTCTGATGATTTGTCCACGGACTTGTCAATCCGGAACAGGTTCTCGTGGGACCTCGATTGGCCATGAACATTTTCAGTAGAAACCCCTGGCAATATGGGTATCAAAATTCAAGAAATTTCACCAGTACGATATTTCTCAACGTTTTTTGTGGCTATCTGATGTTTTATCCTAAGACCTGTCAATCCGGAACAGGTTCCCATCAGGTCTCGAGTGGTTATGAACATTTTAAGAAGGAAACCTTGACAATGTGGTTAATAGAACAAGTCCGAGGACAAATCATCAGATTGCCACTAAACGTTGAGAAATATCCTACTAGAGAAATTTCATGAATTTTGATACCCATATTGCCAGGGTTTCTACTGAAAATGTTCATGGCTACTCGAGGCCCCACGGGAACCTGTTACGGAATAGCCGTTCCAGGAACAAAGTTGGCATATGTCCCACAATTGGATAGAAATAGTTTCTAGAGTTATTCCTAACATTCTGACATCCATTCTTGCAAATTCAATAGATGTTCCGATATTGTGTCTCCGTACAGGAACACAGCCCCGGTAACCGGATTTACGGGAACCAGATGAATTTAAATGGTCATTGCTTATAATGTCCATAAGGCCAATGAGTTTTGAAATCTGACGGTGCCAAAGAATAATAATCGGTCAATAAAAGCCAGAGTTATGATCATATGAATTTGACGGGTACCCGGGTACACTGTCGATCACATGAGGGTAAAACAAATCGAGCTCCCCCCCTCGGCACCCCTTGCTGCTATACGAAATGTTTTTATGTAGAAAGTTGCCTTCCAACTATAATTCAGATGTCACTAAATTTCAGCTTCCTAGTTTAAAATAAACTATGAAATTTAGTAATGTAAACATGAAAAGGTAGCCGGGTACCCTGTCGATCACCTAAGGGTTAAGAAGATTTTAAGATTTAAGAAGATTTTTAGATTTTAAGGTGTTGAGGTTTTAGATTTTGAGATTTGTAGATTCTGAGATAATAGATATTTAGATATTTAGATATTTAGATTTTTGAGATATTGATATTTTGAGATTTTAAGATTTTACATGTTCAGATTTTTTGATTTTAAGATTTTTAAATATTTAGATTTTTAGATTTTTGGACCTAAGGGTTTTTAGATTTTAAGATCTTTAGATACTTAAAT
Organism: Aedes japonicus; assembly: GCA_034211315.2. NCBI lineage: Eukaryota > Metazoa > Arthropoda > Insecta > Diptera > Culicidae > Aedes > Aedes japonicus. The sequence continues at coordinate 13,786 of JASCZW010011679.1, forward strand.
TTTAAAATTTTACATTTTTAGATTTAAGATTCTTTGATTTTTAGATTTTAGATCTTAAGATACTTAGATTTGGGATTTTAAATTATAAGATTTTTAGATTCTTAGCTATTTAAATTCTCTAAGATTTTTAGATTTTAAAATTTTCAAATATTTGGATTTTAAGATTTTAAGATTTTTAGATTTAAAGATTTTAAAATTTGTAGATTAATAGATTTGGATATTTAGATCTTAAGATACTTAGATTTTAAAATTTTAAATTTTACATTTTAAGATTTATAGATTTGTAGGTTTTTAGATACTTAGATTTGAGGATTTTAAATTTTTAAATTATTTTAGATATTTTAATATTAAGATTCTGAGATTTTTGGATTTTAGATATTTAGATTTTAAGATTTAAAGATTGAAAGATTTTGAGATTTTAAGATTTTAAGATTTTAAGATTTTAAGTAAGATTTTAAGATTTTGAGATTTTTAAATTTTGAGATTTTGAAGTTTTAGATCTTGAGATATTTAGGTTTTGAGATTTTAAGATTTTAAGATCTTAAGATTTTTAAGATTTTAGATTTTATATTCTTAGATTTTTAGATTATTAGCTTTGTAGATTTTAGATATTTAGATAATAAGATTTTTCAGATTTTGAGATTTTAAAATTTTTAGATTTTTAGATTTAAAAGATTATAACATATTAAAAACTAAACTCTTAGCTTCAGGATAAAGAATCCCTTTTGAGCCCTTGCGGCACGTCATGCCGGCCAGTTCAGCGCAAGAGTGTCCCACTTAGGGCCTGTGCATAAATCACTCATTTTTGAAAATCTCGAACCCCCACGTTGACTTTTCTCCATACAATTTTTTGAATTTTTGTATGCAGCGTCCATAGACTTTGGTCAAACCTCCCTACCCCCAGAAAAGTCTACGTGGTTTATGAATAGCTCCTTACATAAAAATTAAAGACAGGCAAATTTTACCGCCGCCGTTTGAAAATAGATCGGCGCACAGGTCTACTTGGCAGAAGCTGAGGATATGATAAATACTCGTTGACATATATTCCACAGGAGTCCGCCGGTAAGGCAGCGATATCTCCAAATCACTTTATCCGTGGAACGGTGACCAAAGAAGATGCGGTCTTGGACAAACCGGAAAAATACTACGAAACCCTTCGCAACATGTATCACCGATCGCGGTGCTTGGCCAGCAAGTTGTGGGAACGGTGGTCACAGGAGTACTTGCCCCTCACAATCATCGCCCGAAATGGTTCGAGAACCTTTGGAGCCTTTGGAGGTCGGAGATCTGGTGTTCATTGTTGAAGGAAACAACCGGATGTATAGGAGACGAGGACGCGTACAGGAAGTCGTTAAGGGAGCAGATGGAAAGATTCGTCAAGCGGATGTGAAGAAGCCGGGCGGCAAGGTAAATCGACGAGATGTGGCGAATCTGGCAATGATGTTCTTGAGCACACCGTCAAATACTCAGCAGGCAACATAAGTGTGCGTGCAATGCAGTTTCAAGAGTCAGGGCAGGCCGAGTTCGCAAACAATTGAGTTCAAATTTTGGGAAATGTGTCAGGACCTGATTTTATATCGGGTGAATGGGGAGAAGCTGAAACAATAATTTGAATCACCCTAATACAGTATTCGTGTTTGGCATCAACACAAAATTGATTGGGCATCTTATGTTCTGCACTAAAAAGCTAACAACGGGGAACTCGAATCCTGGCAGATGTGTAGGAGACTTAACAAATCGTTTCTGAACAGTTGATCATTGGAACATTCCGAGAAAACGTCTGAAATCGTCACCCTCAAGACCGAATAATATTCAATGTTTCTGAATATTCAACTGCACAGAACAATAACCAAACTTGAATAAAAAAGCCAACGCATCGGAACAATGGATTTTTAATGCAAACGATGTCACTAAAAACCGACATTACCTTTTCCGTATTTATTTGTTCGAATATAATTTTCAGTTGTGCAAAGACCCTTTCGTAACAAAAAAAGAAGCTCAAAGCGACAACCGTCCGGTACCGTTAGGTCCAATTATGGTAATATTTGCGGGATAAAAAAAAACAACAACAACAAGACGCTTAATTTCCATGGTACAATTTTCGCCTCGCTCGATAATTTGAATAAATGCTCCGATAAGCCCATTTGCGAGTGTCCTTGGCAACGCCAGAGGCTGCTGAAATGCCGTCATCGCAGCATAATGGGTGGTGCGTTGTGCTTTTCTTTTACGCATCGGTAGTTGAGGGCAACCGTTCACTGGAGAGCAATTCGGTGGAAAGCACACGCACACTCACACACTCACACACTCACGCTCGTTAAATTAATCCTAACGATCCGGAGTATCCAACCGGCACGAGCCTACCCTCTCGAAAGCCACACGTGCAAAGCACCCCAAAAAGTTGTCACCATCCATCCGTGCCTCGCCCGAGAGGCTTGGAGAGGAACAAGAAGGAGACAGAGATAACGATCACCATAAATAATAATTTCCCCAAAGCGAATGAACCTCGGGACTAGACTAACTTTGCACTCACTATCAAACCGCGCCGGCACGCAAAAGAAAAGCAAAGCAGCGCAGGATTAAGGGTTTTCAGGAGATAACCCTCAACCCTCTAATTGCTTCATCCTTTCAGAAGAGGGTCCAACGCAGGCATCCACTCTTCACTTGGGATAACAATGAAGCCAGGCTACCTCTGCAGCTGCCGCTTAATCGCATTGCTCTTAATGGAAAATTGGCTCCAGGAGACGTTTATTGCATTATCTCCAATGTGATGATGGCATTTATCATCGACTGCGGGCGGTCGTGTCCCGAGAGGTTCATCATGCTCATCCTGTCTGGCGATTCGGTGTTCGTAAAATCACACTTCGAAACAACCACACATTGTTGAATTGAATTGAGCCTGATTATGCTAACTTGAGTGTATCTTAAGAACGTTCTCAAATAAGTTACATAATTTTGTTTTCGAATCGAACCGTCTCGAAGTTTATATATTCCTATAGGAAAAACTAAATAACGGATGGCAACATTGGTGGGAGTTTAACATATTTATGTAAAAGAGTGTAAGGTCTGTATCCGCAATAATCCGGACACCTCAAAACATGAATAAAAATAAATTTCGCATTATATTTCAGATTCATGGGATGTGTTTTAACAATCCGTGAAAACAAAAAATTAGTTATTCGGTATTTGCATAAAATTTTCAAACTTTGCGCTTAACTCCGTCCATTAGGGTTTGTACAGACTCTTCAGAAATCGTAGAAGCCGTCTTTGTCAAAATTTGCTGGAAGTGTTTGATTTCTTTGATTCCTTGCTTCTTTCCAGAAAGCTTCCGCTTCATCAGAGCCCAATATCTTTCGAGTGGTCGTAGCTCTGGGCAATTTGGCGGGTTTGAGATTGTTGGTACAATGTTCACTTGATTTTCTTGGTACCACTCCATCACAGTTTTAGCATAGTGGCATGATGCCAAATCGGGCCAGCTTCTGCAGACACTCTTTCTGAAAGATCTCCTTGTTGATTGTGCCTGTAGTGACGAAAGATTTGCCACACGTGCAAATTGCTTGCCACACAAGGTATTTTTGGGAAATTTTGATGCCTTCTTCGTTCTGAAATGCTCAGCTGTAGCATTTCTGGTCAAAGCAGAATAAAAACCAGCCCTGGAAGCTGCTTGAAATTCTGTTTTGCTGCCAACTTCTGTTTGTCGTTGCGATTTGTAACTGTTCTTACTTTATACGACTTAAGCCCCAAACGTTGTTTTGATTTTTGGACAAATCCAGGCAACATCCCTATTTTACGAGCCACCGTTCGAGTGGAGAGATTTGAGTTTTTTGTTAATATCTTTTTCACCTTTCGGTCCATGACAGGATCAGCGCCTTCAATGTTTTTGTCACTTCTCGGTTTCCTCTCTACCGTCAAACGTTCCGAAAATGATTTGAGCACATCGTGAACAGTGGATTTAGGAAAATCCAATGTATTTGCAAGGTCCCGTATTGAGAAGTCAGCATTTGCCGTATGCCCGTACAAAATTCGCTCGCGCACATGAAATGTAAACATCAATCAGAGTCTTTTTCATCATAGACTCTCAGCTATACCACAGTGAAATTTTCATTCCTACGTGCAATATTTCAAACGTTACAATGTTTTGAAGGTGTCCGGATTAATGCGGATACAGACCTTACTCGGCAAAAATGCAAAGCTTTCTATTGCGTATAAGGAAGATCCATGAATTATGTTACGCAGGTAGGGGGGGGCAAAACACGCAGTCCATATCCAATACGTGGCAAGTTGTGGGGGCTAGGGGGGTTTGTTAAAGTGTCATGAAGTGGACATGAGTTAAATTTTGAGTAGAACTAGTAAAGGGTGTCCACAGCTACATTGCATCACTTTAAACTTGTCCTCAAAAACAAGTCTCTCATCCGATTGTCATTAAATATTCAGGGAATTAAATAAAATGTATAATCTTGGTTTAGGTATCTTTATATCACTGTATTTTTTTTACCAAATCCAAAAGCCCGAACCTTCTTCTTAATACCACGCATACGATTTTGTACACAACGCTGTTAACTGACATAGCTTACGAGGATTCGTGCTTCACTATAGCCCAATATTTTCAGTTGGCCGCAACTCGGGAGAGTTTGGGGGATTGAGATCCTTCGGCACGAAATTGACACAATTCGTCTTGTACCACTCCAGAACATCCTTGAAGTGGGCTCCATAAGAAGCTAGGTCCGGCCAAAAAAATGTAGGAACGTTGTGTGTTTTGAGAAACGGAAGCAGTCGTTTTTTCAGGAATTCATTCATGAATGCTTGACTTCATGTAGACTTGAAGTTGTCACGAAAGGCTTGCTCCGTTTACCACACGAACAAATTTCCTGCCAAATCATGAATTTCTTGGGGAACTTTGACACTTGCTGTTTCCTGAAAGACTCCGGAACATACTGGTTGTCGACAGTTTGTTTAAAGTCCGCTTTTACGTGTGTTTCATCGTCCATGATGCAGCAGTGTGGTTTCGTCAACATTTGTGTGTACAACTTACGTGCACGTGTTTTAGCTGTCCTATTCTGTTTTTCATTGCGGTATGGAGGCTTCTGAACTTTGAATGAACGGAGCCCGGTTCGTTTCTTGGCTTTCTTGGCACGAAACTTTTGGTCAAGTGCAGCGTTTTCGCGACATCCCGAACGGAACAGTTGGGTTTGAGTTTAAAGGCAGCAACCACTCGCTTGTGATCCTCAACACAGTACGGAACTCTTTTTTTACCACTCGGCTTCTTCCGATCGACAGTTAAACGTTCCTCAAAACGTTTTATGACAGTACACACAGTAGAGTGGTGAATTTTCAACATCTTTCCGATGGCTCGGTGCGAAAGAATTGGATTGTCGAGGTGCGTGTGCAATATGTTCTCGCGCACTTCCTGTTGCTTCGACTCTGTTTTTGAAACAACGACACATTTCACAATGAAACTCGCGCAGTGTAAACAATACACGTTGAGATCATTCTACCCAAAATTTTGTTGAAATCAACCCAAAGGGCAAAATGTTACAGCTTATTGAAAGTGATACATTTTACTGTGGACACCCTTTACCATATCGATCTGATCAACCTGAATGCGGCGTTATGTAACAAAGATGACAACGAAGAGCAATTGTCGAAGTTCCTGCATGAATTAAATGTTAATCGTGGCTTGTGAGGAGAAGAAAAAGTAAAAATGTTACAAGCAGAGAAGAAGATGAAGTAACAGAAAATGTCGTATGTGAAACAGCCGTTTATCCAGATGCAGTTATCAAAAAAGTAGAAAGTAGGAAAATCGAATGAAGTCAAAGATATGGAAGCGAAAAATATGAAGAAGAGATGAAGATGAAGGGAATAAATAAGCTGATAATGCAAACAGAGAATTCACAAATGTGCAAGGAAAGTGGGAAGAAAGGAGATATTGGAGAATGAAGGAGATGCAAGAGAATGGAGAAAATATGACGCAGAGAGAGGAAATGAAAGGAAAAAGACACAGTGAAAGTTATTAAAAGGATTCAGCTAAAGGAAGGCGAAAAGTACCGACGAAAATAAACAGACGGAAGCTGATGAGGCAAACGATGATATGAGAAAAGAGAAGCAAATTCAGTGGAGCCAGTTAAAGCGAAGGGAAAATATTATAGAGCATGCGATATGATTGTACCTCCCACACAATCAAACTAATGCAAAAATGGTAACAATAAATAACTGTGGAAGTGCTTTTAGAACACTAAGATGAGCAACAAGCAATAAGCGAATTGTAGAAGCAATAAACTTGAGTTTCTAAAAGAAGAGTGAACAAAAGTGAAGCAACACGACAAAAAGTAATATAAAAAATGAAACTTTTGAAGAATACGGGTGTAAATGAATTAATGGTTGAAAAAGATGAGAGAGACTTAAAAAAGAAGCGGAAGTAAAGTGGTGTGGAAACAGAAATCGAAGAAAAGAAGTAGTACAAGATAAAATGAAATAGAGAAGTGGAAGAAGGTAAAAGTAAGACTGGAAGAAGTGAACAGGAAGAAGAAAGGCGAAACAAGAAAATTGAGAAGAAACAAAGTCAGAAGAAGTGGAAAAACAGAAGCTGAGGAAAAGTAGCGGAAACATAAATGTGGGAAATAGGAAACGGAAGAAGGGAAACTAAAGAAGGGATGTAAAATAAAAATAATAAGAGGAAGATAAAAAACTAAAGCAGATTAGCGGAAGTAAATAAACGGAAAAAGTAAACTGGAGAATGGAATTGGAAGAAGAGAAGCCAAAAAAGAAAAGTATGGAAGGAAAAGTATAGCAGAAGAATAAATGCAGAATAAAAAAAGCAGAAGTAGAGCAGGAAATGTAAAGATGCGAAGGAAAATTAGTGGTAGAAGAGAAGCAAAAGACGCAAGAGAGAGAGAGAGAGAGAGAGAGAGAGAGAGAGAGAGAGAGAGCAACAACTGCATGACCACGTTGTTTTTCAGTTGTATTAGAGCCCCTCCCTAAAGTTGAGGAAAGGGTCTTAAAACGCCATAAAAACTCTTTCTCTTGATGAAACTTTAATCTGATAGAAAGTCGGTTATATACTAGTAGAGATATAGTCATTTGAACGAATCGAAATCCATCTTAGTAGTTAGCAAAATTAGTTCAAAAGAAAAGCATAAATAAGTAAATAAAATTGTAAAGGGTGTACCACATCAAATTGCATCACGGTAAAAACGCTGTAGAAAATTGCCTAGTTGACCGATCTTTTTCAAACTTTCAGATAATAAAACATTAGTAATTTTTTGTTATATTTATTAAATTCAACTTCATTACTATAACCATACGCTCGAAGACTACGCTTAACTCCCCGAATAAATTTCTATACAACATCTGTCTGCTGTTTCTTCTGTACGGAAACCCACTCTTCTTCATGTCTTCCTCAGATATGACTACCTTGGGATGCTTCCGTAGTGCCTGTCTAGTAATAGCTCAGTATTTTTCAATGGGCCTTAGTTCTGGAGCGTTGGGGGAAAACGGAGGTTCATGTCCTTGGGAACTACTCCAGGACAACATTTATATAGTGGCACGAAGCTAGATTCGGCCAGAAGATCGTTGGGCCCTCGTGTTGCTTCAACAAAGAAAGCAAACGTTTCTGTAGACACTTCTTGAGGTACATCTCCCCGTTCACAGTACCGGTAGTCACGAATCCGTTGCCACATGAGCAGATCGCTTGCCAGTTTCTTGGCAAACTTTGAGAAGATTCTGCTTCCTTACTTCTTCCGGAACATTAAACATGTACTAGACGGTGAAGAACAGGCCTCAGGCTGCCGGAAGTCCACCTTGACGTAAGTCTCATCATCAGGGAGCTACCCGGTCCGGCTCTCTGAACAGACTTCTGGCACACCGACTGAAGCATTGGGGTTCCGCTTGAAGGCTTTCACGGCACACTTGAGATCGTGATCACAAATAGAACATTCATTTGACCGTATTTCTCCTTCCGTTGGATGCGCAGAGTTTCGTAATAACGTTCAATCACACGGCTCACCGTTGACTGCACGATTCCGAGTTGTTTTCCGATGAGAGCGTTGAGGATTTTCCAGGCGCTTGCGCAAACTCAATTCGCGGCGTTTCGAAAAACTGACAGCGATATAAATACAAAAAAACACTCTAAACTACTTCTAGCCAAATTTTAAGAGAAAATACCAGGGGTTCTGCGTTGCTGTCAACCACATATAGATGAACAATAGCTCACATGATTTTGCTGATTTTGACAATTTAGGGCATCTGACAATTTTGGACAACTGCCAATTGAAATCGACAATGACTTTTCATTTGGGCCTAACTATCAAACGTAAACAATTACCTCTTCTTTGAATTTTTCCAGCTTGGAAACATGCTTCTCTGAAATCTAACACAACGATTTCGAAGAATAAGAATCCTATTCGATAGAATTGGAAGCTTGCATGGGTAGATTTTGTAAGACGATAAATTTACTGAAGAATCAATGGTTTACGTTTTTCAGTTAGGCCATAATGAAAAATCTTTATCAAAATAGGGCCCATCAAAATAAACCGATCAATGCCAAGGCAAGACAGGCATGACAGAACAAATCAAATATGTCTTTCACACTTGTTTCGTATCCTATAATGAAGTGATGATGCGCACATATCAAGGTGTTGAATGTTAGAAAGAACAGGTTGATTCAAGCTTCCTATCCATATATTCATCACATTGATACTGAAATTCAAGTGAGCTACCGCAACAATCCTCAGCCGATTGCCCTCTCGGAAAATAACCCAATCGAGGTAAACTTCGACAGCGTTTTTTTAATTTCGATGTGGACAGCCTCACGGCTGGAATCAGGATTCCGGTCGATGCTCAATTTCTCCAGAAGGAAAGGGATGTTGTAAATGCCGGATCGACTATATCCGGCGGACATGAATGTCACACTTCTTCGTTCTGGGATAAAACTGACAGTACGAACAAGCCATCGAGCGTCATTGCTTGACCGTATTGGCCAAGGCTGCTGCAAATCATTTGATAACATTGTCAATTGTTTTCTGTTCACGACAGGGTTACTACGTTTAGCAATGCATGCTTGGATTCACGACCAGGTGGCAGGGTAATCGCAGAGATCAATTCGTTTAATTAAGGCATGCCTAACTTATGAGTAAAAATCAAAATTCTATGAGACATTACACAAATGTCACTCCTATGACAAAACCACCGGCCTTGGAAGCGAAAATTTCCGTCACCGGTGGAAAACAGTACAAAAATGGCATGAGCTTTTTTCCCCATTTGAAATGGCAATTTTATATGTGGTCATTATTGTCGTTGCTCAAAATGTGAGGTGTTACGTTAAAAATGTTAAGACGTAGAACGCTCATCACCATTGCTGTGAATTCAATTAAGGAGAGTTTAGCTTGACCGTATATGCTCTGTAGTTTTTAATATTCCTTGTGTTTGCATTAACTTTAGTGCGTTAAAGGGCGAACACGAAATTATTGCGACACCGAAAATGTCATGCCAATTTTCTTATAATGTTTAGAATCAACCAAAATTTTAGGGTAGTTTTATACATATATTTACTTCAAAAATCAAAAGAAAAGTTAATCGATGGAGCCTTTAGTGTAAAATTGAACGCATTTTCGCTTGACCCTCCATCAAAGTCTTTACAGTGTCATCCGGTACCAGTTTCTCAGTTTTTTTCCATTTTCTTAACATGTCCTTCGTCTTTGACTGTCTTCTGCTCTTCCGAAGTTCCCGCTTCATCATTGCCCAGTACTGCTCCACCGGGCGCAGCTCCGGACAGTTTGGCGGATTCGTGTCCTTTGGAACAAAATAGACAGAATTGGCCTCATACCACTCCAGGACACTTTTAGAATAGTGGCATGATGCCAAATCTGGCCAAAATAGCGGAGCTTTGTCGTGCTGCTGCAAGAACGGCAAAAGCCGCTTCTCGAGGCACTCAGATTTGTAGATCTCGCCATTTACTGTGCCCTTTGTCACGAAAGGCTCACTCCTCAGTCCGCAAGAGCGGATGGCCTGCCAAATGAGATATTTGGAGGCGAACTTCGACATTTTCTTCTTCTTAAATTTGTCGTCCACATAGAACTTGCTCTTGCTGGTGAAAAACTCTAACCCCGGAATTTGCTTAAAATCGGCTTTTATATACGTTTCGTCGTCCATCACACAGCAGCCATATTTTGTCAGCATCTTCTCGTAGAGCTTCCGTGCCTGAGTTTTAGCCGTCGATTGTTGCCGCTCATCGCGGTTTGGGAAGTTCTGTATGTATGTAGTCCAGCTCTCTTCTTTGCATTCTGGACGTAGATCACGGCTTGAGACGTTGGGATTTGCTTTAATCATCAGATTTACCTTTCCCTCCATCTTTTTGTTCTCCGGTCCCGGTTTTCTTCCAGTTCCTTTGCCGTGGCCAACGTCAACCGCTCCTGGAACCGCTTCAACACTCTGGTGACGGTTGAATGGTGAATATTCAACATTTTTCCCAACTGCCGCACAGTGATTCCATTCCATACAAAAGGTGGAAAAAAGTCTAAAAATGGAATTTCCATAGCTAAGTTATGTGTTTCCAAGTAATTTTGTACCGTTGATTTCAAAAATGTTATCTAAATTTTCGTTTTAGGCCACATTTCCGAGATATGGCCATTTTAAGGCCTCCTGGAGTATCTGGAACATCCGATGAAATGGTAAATTCATTAGTCTCGTCCTAAAGCATTACGGTTCTTTTTAAAACCGTTTGTACGTAAAATGTAAGAAGCAAAGCGATGTGGAGAACAATGTGCAGCTCTATTTGGGCGTGTTATGGTCTTCCGGAAGTTCCGGAACATTCGAAACCAAATAAGATATATTCAGCAATTCTAAACCAAAAAGATGAAGTGGATCTTAGACTTCTGCAAAAATAGAAAGGTTTGTCCCTTTTCGTAAAATATATGACTCGAAATTTTCATTTTGTCATTAGGGTGTTCCATTTTAAAATAGGGTGGTCCAAATAACGGTATTAAGAAAATATATATTTTTTAAAGACTTATAACTGTTGACAGATTTTCATTTTCTTTTATCATGAAAGTTTATTTAAAAAAATGAGTTATAGTTTTATGAATTAACATTTAAATGAAAATAAGTCTTATTATTAAAATCAATTATAGAAATGTCCAGTTTTTATTGTTTCAATGTTACTTCAAGTTTCATGTAAAATTCAATCAAGGAAATTCAGAAGATTTAACGTTAAGTCATTTTATTGATTGTTATAATTTATCCCAATATGTGTGTTCATTTTTTTTTACCAAAAATAGGGTAGACAGATCGCTTGAAAAAGCTCCGAGACCCGGAGTACCGAGTGATATATACCATTCGACTCATCTAGTCAAGATTGTATTTTTTGGGTTCAAATTATCAACTTCTGGAAGATTGAAGAATCCAACTTGAAAAAAAGAAGAAGACACCAAGCGGTGATAAATCTGAAAGCTCCCATGTTAATGTATAGGACGAAATTTAAAAATGCTTTTGGAAAATTCAAATGAAATTCTAATAAAAAGCGGTTTATTGAATGATGTAAGAAAAATCCAAAACTTCTCAATAAAGACATTTTCAGCAAAATAAAAAAAAATTTAAATAATGGCACAATATGGGCTGTTTGGATTTTTCTTACATCAAACAACAAACCGCATTTAATTAGAATTTCATTTGAATTTTCTAGAAGCATTTTAAAAGTTTCGTCCTATACTTTAACATGGGAGCTGTCAGGTTTATCACCGCTTGGTGTCTTCTTCTTTTTCAAGTTGGATTCATTGTTTAGAAAGAATTGTTTAGAAAGAATTTGTTCTCTCGACTCGCGTTGGTTCACCTCCATTTTCGTTGAATCGAAAAACACGACTTCGAGTTTGACAGCATGTAAACAATACACATCAATGAGAAAGTGTGCAAAATTTGGTTGATTTTTACCCAATGGTAAAAAAGTTATGCCCTGTTGAATGCGTCGCAATAATTTCGTGTTCGCCCTTTACTATAAATTGTCAGTTTTCAAATTCAAGATCATCAAGACATCCAATTGTTGAGAGCTTGATGGAACTTCTTTTGCACTGCAAGAGCTTAACGATGGAGTTTTACATCTCCATTCTATTGATATTTTAATGCCAAGGGTCCAAATCATTGGCTTCAATCACATACCTTGAGCGGCATTCGAAACGAGAGTTTAATCTCACCCATAAGTAAATTGATTAGGATTTTTCATTCCCGAGAGCCATTTTCATTTTCCCATTGACAATTTTTTACAAACAGAACAATGAAGATCATGTTCACAATGCAAACGATTCCATTCAAAAGCAAAATTGTGGCAGGCAAGTACAAACACAGTGTCGATTCTGTTGAACCGTGAAAACCATCCAATCTACTATGTACAATACATTTTCTTTCTGCGTCACCTCTTCAATGCACAACCTTTCCGAATCCACTCACTCACCTGAATCGGCGAAAACGACGGCGCGGCGGCATTCGTCGGGTCGTGGTGTTGCTGCTTTCAGCACATCGTCGTTTTCTTTTCCATGAAAGCATCCACTGCTGAAAAGGAAAAAAAAGCCAACTTTGCTTTGCCTCACCGAACAATGAGCTCGAGAGTGTGCTAGTCGGAGCCTTTTGACGACATCTAGCGCACAATGACAGAATATTCATACGTGGGCCCAGAAAGTGGCGATAAAAAATGAATTTCACAATGAACCCTTGCAGTTTTTCTCTCCCGCAAATTTCCCGATGAAGACGATGCCGAAGAAGAAGAAGTCAAGTGTTTTGTTTCCAATCTATCCGGGCTCATTTGATATTCCCGTAGAAAATTGCTGACGTTTCCTAGATTTTCCTCCTTCCTCGCTTCAACAGCGGGTATCAATAATGTATGCTTTACTCGCTTACGTGCGGAAAGAAACGTCGGAAAAGTTGGAAGCTGCCGTTTCACTGTTTTGTTCCGGCGGCGTCGTCGTTGCATTTGTGGCCCAGGAATCTCATCATCAACCAACTTCATTAGAAGGCGATACAGGGATACAGGGACTTTTCTCAATCAGAAAACTTTCTCCAAAGTGTTGAAACGAGGAGAAACTGCTGATGGCAAGTGTTTTGTTTTGCGGCTGCAAGATTAGTATGCTAGGTGGGGAGTTTTACGGAGTGTGATAAAGAGTAGATTAGAGATCAATCCGGCTGAACGGGGTGTGATGCTTAGGATAGTTTAGACCAAAGTTCTTTTCCGAAATCCCGATACCAGCTTGTATTCATTGCTCGGGCTATTTAAAATTCCTGTCGCCGGCTTACGTATGATGACTAGCAGAACGGAATTAATCTTTCTCAACACTCACCACCAGTCGAATGACTGACAGCCATCATCATCGTGGGTGCGGCATGGGATTTCTTTATCTAACACTTGCGTACGAGAACTGATCTGTTATCTCTTCAAATCGTATATTTTCCATTAGATTCGTCTACGCTGGTGAGGGCAAGGTTAACCTCAAATCACCATCGACACGTGCCAAGCCAGCAACCACCGAGCGGCCAAGTTGTTGAAAAGTCAACCAGGGTCCTCGGGCATGTCTGCGGTAGGCGCCTTGCGGTTGCGAAAATTTATCTTTTTCCATTAGGAAGGTCGTTTCTGTGTTCGGTCTTTTAGGGATGGAATATTTTACGCTGCCATTGTGACACTCGCTGCGGTTAATGACCACGCTCCGAATGATTATGCTTCGTCTTGCGTTAAGGTAATGCAATTTCCAAAGTAGAAACTTAAAACGGAATGACTGTGCGCGGAGACAGCGATTATGGGGTTTTAAGTGAGCGAAATTTCCGGAAAAAGATCGGAGGACGAGGAGGAAAATTAATTCTAAACGGTGTTGCTACTGGTGGTTTGGTCTTTTCATAATTTTAATTTTCTCAAAATGAAGTGGAGACCCAGAAAATCAACTGACCGCATTTGTGACTTGTTCATTATAAGTAGCAGAAAAGCGGAGAGATTCCGGAGTGTTTTTTTTGCTTACTGAGGTTAAGTGCTTGTTCTGAACGATAATGGGAAGAAGCCGAAAAAAATTGAAGTTAATTGGTGTTTAGTGAAAATTAAGCAAATTCTCAGAGAAGCTAATGGATGCGATATGGAGGGAGTGCTGTTAATATCAAAATTATACAATGATGAGCAATGAGCAATTGTTTCGTGAAAAATTTCATATGCTGTTGGCAATCAAACGTGATGCCCAAAAAACTATAAATATTTAGCATTCATTCAATTTTTTTATTGGTGCATCCTATGCAAAAATGTTGGTGATGAAAAAAGAAGAAAACTAAGCAAATTCACACCCACAGCAATAGAATCGAGCCTTCGATTGACACAATAAACCCAATAGGTGGGGTTGAAGAGCCCGCCCTCGTTCCGTGAAATGTTGGCAATCCCATGCTTCCTATCTAAATCGTTTCACTTGGGTGCCCTGATGGTCCCCTCTTTTTCCCCGTTATATATTAGATCGTCGATATTTAGTATACTTTGTAGTGGTCATTTGATTGCTTACCTTGTGTTAGAAAAATTTTGCTGAAAGTAAAATTGGTTAAGGTTTATACCGTTCTTTACTTGTTGCCCTGTGTTGCCTCGGTATTTCTGTGGGTCCGTGTTTCCGTGGGTCTACCCCTACCTTTTGAAGAGTTGACTTTAGGATGGTATTGCTCGCAGTCATAAGATAGGGAAGGGAACAGAAAAAAAGCATTAGTGATTGGTAACACACTATGCGCAGGTGAAATTTACATGGCGATATTCTCAGTACGGCCGTTCAGAATGGTTCGACGGATGCATATGCCACATTTAGAAATACGAGGGCAATGATCCCCCATCGCATCTTCAAGTGACCATTACAAGCTGTCCATTTGGTTCTGGCACTTTTGAACGTTGATGGGGAAGCCGATTCACACATGGAATCTGCCGCGACCAACTCAACAGAACGCGCCCATACCCCTTTCTGAACCTAAGGGCAGGAGATTTTGATGAATTCCACAATAATCAAACTGAAGCAGAACTGACTGGTAGTGCTATTATGCTATCATGCTTTTATTGTAATCACATATTGCGATTTTTTTTTAGCCCAGTTTTTGGAAGGTGATAGCTCTGTTGGGATCCAGTGACCCATTTCAGAATACCTGATCACTCACGTTCATTCCGAGATCACTTTCACGTACAATAAGCTCCGCATAAACGTAATACTAACATCAATTGGATTGGTGAGTGTGAGCATTTTGGTGGAGTACCTGTAACTAGATAATATGAAGACACATTATTATTTTCCATTTAATTCCAACTACCTTGATTGGTTATTTTGACAGATACGCATATTTCGTCTACAATGTGCAGACACTGAAAAAGTTTGCACATAATAGACATAGTACTCGTATCAGTCAAGATAAGCACTAAGGGTAGTTGGAATCAAATGGAAATAACTAATAACTATTATTTAACTATTTTCTAGCGATTAATTGGGTGTGTGTATATATGTTTACACTTCCATTAGCGCAACATGCTCTGTAACGAGAATGGCACTTATTTAGTAGTATGAACTAAATATTTATTTTTAATTGCATAGATCTCACCAGTAATTTTTTTTCTTTGTAAGGTTTACTGGCGGGACTCTGAATAGAGTAGAAACCGCTACGCCAGACCTTTGATAATATCGTTGCGTAGATCCTTTCGAATCATTTTGCCAGCCGTACACGGAACATATCGTCCAAGAAGACGCTGTTGCAAATGACTCGGAAGGAGCCACGTTTGAGAATTTTGTTATGTTATGTTGTTCTTTGTTATTTTTTTTCCATAGTCTATTTGTGATTTTGTTAGTCAGTATCACGTTTTCAGCTTGAATGATTTGTTTCGAAGTTCCTTCTGTCTTTTGTAGTCTAGTCCGTTGGATTGTTATTTGTTTGAAAGTTTTCCGAAGCAGTTTTCTCGAACCAAAAATAATAAGTTATTGTTCCTTGTGTGTTAGACTGACATAACTTAACTCCCTTTGAAGCATTTCACCAGCCGTGCAAGGATCATGTCGTCCATAGAGACGCTGTTGACACTGCCTCAAAAGGTGTTACATTTCCCAGGTTTGCTTCTCCTTTCTTTGCATTATGTTCATGTCCATTGTTTTGTGTCATTTGGTCATTGGCGTTATTTCGTCTTACCTCTTCTGATTCATTTATTTTTGTTCGCCTTATTCTTTTCATGTGTTCTACATTATTGAATTTTGTTTTTACTATCCTTTCATTGTGTCTGTTATATTTGTCTGAAACCAATTTTCTAGTCTTGGCGGTCTTGGCCGATCTCTTTATATTATTCCGCCATGGTCTTTTAATGTCATATAAGTTGACCCATCGCATAAGATAGTGAGTGGTGAGTCTCAATTATTTGTATAATTTTGCAAATTAGAATAGTTAATTATGAAGTTCTTACCTTGATGATGTGCAAGCTTGTTGTTAGTTTTTACTCACTTATGACCTATGTTATTTCTCACGAGTTTCCATTCCTTTGCGATCGTATATTATATCTGAAATTATATTTATGACGATTAAAGCTAGGAAGTTGTCGAACTAAAACATATATATTCATTTTTATTTATTCCGTGTTATATCTTACGTGGAAATATTCTGCTTAGTGCCTAAATAGAGAAGATTATGTAAAATGTTGGTTAGTGGGTAATATCGTTGACGAGATGTTCTATTCTGAAAAACCACCGGAGTTTTCTTCATCATTGAACCCGGTAAGCTCTGATGGCAGCAGAGAGCTGTTTGAAGTGTCTCCATCTGATTCTTCAGTTGTTTCGTACTCGGACTCAACCATTGCATCGTATAGTGATTTCGTGAGTTTCTTCATCTTTATGTTTCATTTAATGTTTCCAGAATAGTCATCACGTGAAGTTGACTGCAGGTTTCTTGGAGCTGACATACAATACAGAGAAGATATAGAGAAGAATTGTTCTTTGTCCTCAAGGCCACTTGTCTCCCTAAGCGGACCCTCCGCGTCCTATTCTTTTTATAAAACCCCAGCCTTTAACTCCTTGTCAGCATCTGTCCTAAGTTACATTTTTCAATGACCTTTGTTCAGTTCAGAAGGTCTGATCCCTAGCTAAATAATATGTTGTTAGAGTCAGTGCCTTGATCACGGCTGTCGTATAGAGCGTACATTTAAATTATAATATATATTTGCATTATCTGCACC
The DNA here is from genome assembly GCA_034211315.2 of Aedes japonicus. Classification (NCBI taxonomy): domain Eukaryota; kingdom Metazoa; phylum Arthropoda; class Insecta; order Diptera; family Culicidae; genus Aedes; species Aedes japonicus. The sequence goes on from JASCZW010011679.1 coordinate 30,965, forward strand.
TGACACATCAGGACAATTACTAGTTGCTCACAATCATGATCAAAACACTCACCCCTTTCGACAATGATTGGAACAACAAGATTATTAAGAATACCAAGTGTGTAGGTATATTTGCTGTTTATTCAATGACAATTAGAGAGTAAACAGCAATGAAAGAGTTGTCAAGCAAATAAAAAGTGCACTTTTTGTCGTTTCCCTAAATTATTTGAAG
>JASCZW010011680.1:0-31192 GCA_034211315.2 Aedes japonicus
ACCAATTGAAAATTTTTGGGCAATCATGAAGGCAAAGCTCATTAAAACTCAAAAACTGATAGAAAATGAACTTGAACTAAAGAAAGTGTGGTTAAAAGTAAGTAAGCAAGTCGGTCCTATCATTGCCCAAAATTTGATGAAAGGGGTCAAGGCAAAGGTGCGGGTATTTGGGTTGGGAGAAGAGGTTATAATGATGTCAAAACTTAACAATTTAGTAGTACTTTATTTCCAGAAAGTTTGAAAAGAATCGGGCTCAAGGAAAATTTTTGGTGACCTATTTTGTGTGTCTAAAATTCATCGAATACAGTCTTTAAATAGTGTATTTTCCTCCCGGAAGCGCAAAAAAAAAAGAATCATATGAATTGTTCTTTGACACTTGTGATAATATTATTTGAAAATTAGCACCTAAATCAAATGTTCATAATCATGGTGACTTGATTCAACGGACTTCCTTCTCTATTGTTGATGACGACAATGAATATTTTTTGATACCAATTTTGATGACAATGAAACACTTCATTCTATTTGACAAATGTGTGGAAATGGGACGGAAAAGTTAATCATGTCAGAAATCGTAACAACTGTTATTTTGATTTATTGCTTACAAATATGGCCGATGATTTCTGGGTAACGGAGTAAACTGCTCCTTCATGGAAGCATGAGCTATTCCACACAGCAATTGAATACTCCATCTTTATTAATAGCAACACCACAAAGTTGGATGGTGATTTGTCCAAATCGTTTTAGACAAGCGGACTACGGGAATATCAAAAACAAACTAAAATCTATCGGTTGGCAAACTGTAATTCGCAATTCAAACCAAGAGCAGTCTGTGGATACGTTCCTACCACATCATTTACAATATATTTAAGACAACAGTACACCCAAAAATAAAAAATAAAAATTGTAATGCAATTTCGCATGATTTGTTTTCATTTCTCGTTATGGATCGTAGCTTGAAGAAAAAATGCAACATTGGTCGTGGGCAAAAAAGCAACATATCAATTCGCTTGGAAAAATTCATTGTGTGCGTGAGGTTGTGCAGTTGATTAGTAGTAGTAAATGCAATGGCTATAAAAAAATGATCTCGATTCGCAACCGCGATGCGAACCGCGGCCGTCAGCGTGACGGTTCTTCATTGTAACCTTCCAGTCACCATGACAAAATGAAGTTAGCGGAATAAAAGTCCTACAGTTGCTTCGGTTGTCGAGGCATTCAACGTTACAACAATGAAGCAAATGTCGGTCGCACACACTTACATGGCTTCGTTTATTTCATAAAACGCATGGTGACTTGATGAGAGGGATATGAGAGTGTGTGCAATTGCATTTTTTGCTACAATTTCAACTTTTGGGTATAACCAAGAAGCAACATAAGCAATAGGTCTAAAGCTTCAGTATGGTACAAGAGAACAATAACGAATCTAAAAAATCGAAAGCAAAAAGCTCATAAAGCTTACAAAAAAATACAAAAATTATGTAATAAATTGTATTTGACTATTCAAGTATAAAATTACATTAAGTCAGATACAAAATCTTTTCTCAGCTTCACTGAGGATAAACAAAAATTGAAGCATGTTCCAGCCACAATGCAACTTAACGAACAAATCGGAAAAACTACTAATGAGATCAGTTATTTATTTGCAGATTTTTTTCAAGATATTATGACGAAAATCATAGAGATAAGCAGTGTTTTTCATACCTTCCTGAGCCACTGAGTGATAATTCAGTTGATAATAGGATAGGGAACGGCTTAATCAGGGGCGACTGTTTCAATCAGTTGTTAGGAAATAGATTTAAAACTCTTACATTTTCCAAAAATATTTCACTTTTAATGATATGATCATAAGCTCTATCGGGCTAATGATTCAAATGTATAAATCATAATTGATTACCAATGTATTACTGTCATTTTGAAGATTTGAAATATTTCATCTAGAAAATCAACAGTTTCCTACCTAAATTTTTGCCTTTGTGTATTTTGCATATGTTCGCGTGTACCGGAGGGAATGCCTTCATTAGTTCCTTCTCAAATCTAGGCTTGTTGTCAGAATTTGATGTTGAACATGGATTTGAAGTCACTATTTATTTCATGTTTGTTCCAGTCATATGAGGTAGATCTATGCTTATGATTATGTCGTCCATCATCTGGCACTATCATATGCAATTAAAGAAAATGTTTCGAGCGGTCCAATAGCACTCAACGATAAATAATGCTTCTTCGCTGTTGAGGGGCAGCTATGGCATCACTGCTGCTTTTGAGAGAGCCCATGCTTCTTATCTCTCTTTCTTAACCACGGATAAAGCGCACCGGTATTGTAACGCGAAGCATGCTGTCTCTTACGTTTGTTTGTTTTCATACGAAGCATCCCGTTTGCCGCCACAGTCGCTTTGTCTGACATTTCCGTGAGAGTAAATGAAACAAGAAATACACATTGCCAATCTAAAGATCAATGACAAACTAAAAGTTGGTTGTGTACGTCTGTCTCATAACCTGCTAGTAGACGAGTTTGCAAACGTAGCAATCGACATGTTTTGATAAATTGTTTTTAAGAGGGGTAACGAAGAAGTGGAGTTGAGGAAATTGACGTTTGCAGCAAATCGTGAACTGGCCTATTTCATTACGCCTTCGCACACATGCACTGGAATCGCGCTTATACAATATTGTACAGATTGCGGAGCTGAAGAAACCATATTCATAATCGGAAGCGCAACCCGCATGCTTTTAATAAGTCCCTACGAGTTGAGAGCTTTATTCACATGGCTATGAGAAATGTCTAGGTCTAATGCTCGTTTCTGAAGGTATGTTCCGATAGATAAGATGTAAGCAGATGGATCAATGTCTAGATATTAGCAGGTCTAGAATGTAAATTAGCATACAGCCTCATCAAATGTCTTAGGTGCTGAATGAACTGCTTAAAACCCGTCCCGTACTCCTATATCCTTTCAAAGAAATCTAACTTTCTTTAAATACTTTGGATGTATCAAGGTGTGCAGGATCGGATGATTTGTTGTCAAGTACTCTTGAAGTCAGAATCAACGGAGCAAGTGAAACCTTTGTTTTTGCTGTTTTACCTCTCTCTTGAATCCAATATTCTTTCATCAATTTGGGGCCAATCTTTTTAATTCCGCTTTTCAGAAGTGGCAAAAAGCAGAAATATTTTTTCTTGATGGATTGCCATAATATCATGCATTCTTTAATTGTTCGAGTCTATAATCAATCAAAATATTTTCTCTCAAGTTAATAATGTAATCTTTAGCAAGCAACATGGGTTTATTAAAGGACGTTCAACAACTACATATTTATTAAAATTTATGTACATTTTCTATTAATGAAAAGAAGAACTTCTGTTGAATTATAAACTTGACTTTAGTAGACCATTTGATAGAGTCAACATCCCTTTATTGCTTTTTTAAATTATCTAAGCTAGGATTGAATTGTGGACGCTTAAAGTGGGTTCAGTTGTACTAGTAGAACTAGTACTACTAGAAGACCGGTAAAACACAACCCTAGCAGCACACTTGTTGCAAGTCAGTCGAAGAAAAATGAATGTGGCTACAGCAAGTCACAATCAAGTTGTTGTAACCAATTTTGACGATTAGGTGTTGCTTGGGAAGAGTAAAACTTGGGGGAAATTTGTCATCAGTAGTCAATGTGACATCTGGTGTACCACCGGGTTCCCATCTTGGTCCATTACTGCTCCTTTTGTTTGTCAGCGACGTAGAGTACGGTGTTCAGAAAATTAGCTGGAACGTATTGTGAAAAAATGCTATTCTATAGCATTTACATGAACACTCGTTATAAGGCAAGAAGCTTAATAACTATAGGCCAGAACACAGTTAAAAGATGCAGTGAAGTTAGAGACTTAGGTATTATACTCGAGGTTGTGAAAATTTAATAGAAGTATTGAAATTGAGCGAAGGGGCTTGGATATAGCAGTACTCGAACCAAGCACGCATTATTTTGCCTAACATCCCATTGCGGGTAGGCCAAGGCACGGACGAATCGAATACTGCTATATCCAAACCCTTCGCTCAGTTTTCAATACTTCTATTCAATTTTCACAACCTGCCGTATACTGACGGAACAATCAACAGCTTCTCTTTATATCTTTCATTTTGTTGCAAACATTACTGTCCACGCATGGGCCCTCATGGCGATGAGAGAACATCTTTTTCTACATCATAATCGTTAGTCCACGTACGGAGAATACAAATATAACCATTAGAGATAAGAAATTTGTTTTATATTAACAACCACAGGAATAACTTTGTCAAGGATAGGCCACTAATTAGAATGATTTCCTGTTATAACAAATATTGCAAAACAAATGAACAAAAACACGCCTAATAAGTTTTCTTTACGAGTTTAATCAGGTCACCTGGTATGGATAAATAGGCATCAAGTATATCATGTATTGGAATTGGTCTACTGTGATTGACGGCAAACAAATAAATAAATAAATAAAATAAATAGACAAAAAATGTCAGATATTCCCAAACAAATCTGGATCAGAGCTGCAGACAAAGTCACTAAGAAGAATGTACAAACTCTTATGGCTAGATTGAAGCGCCAAGTTCGAGATGTTTGGATCGTGTAAATTTGTAAATTATATCCCATATTTTTGGAATAATTAATGACATCAGAAATCAAATGCTTCATGCGCGCTTTACTACCAATTTTAAGTGTCCTGATTATTTCGAATACAGACCTTACGAGGACGATCGATCAACAACGACACGAATTTGGCACACGATTACCACCGACCGGCTGACCGGCCATGAAACCGCAAATCATGCCGGGAGTTTTTTTTTTGTTTGGTTCTCCTGCCACACACTGCATCCTGTTTCGCTATGCATGAAATTCCGATGACGGTGGTGAAATGCTAGAGTGCAAAATTGAAATCTGCGAATGTATGCAATCAATGATTTCATGACCCGGAGGTTTGTGGCTTCAGCGAGGTTTGTCATCCATCCTGCGTTGTTTGTCACCCGGAGAATCCTGTTTTGAGGCAGAGCTTAAAGCTGTATGCATTCACATGTCGGATGCTGGAGGTTAAAGCTTCCTAACCGCTATAACCCGGCATCGTTAATGTAGCTTTAAACCCTTATGATGCTTTCATCAACAAGAGACATTAGCTTTGGTGAACAAACCATCTTTCCGGGTTGGCCGGGACCAGTCATGTTTATTTGCTTCCACTTTATCGCGAGGGAAGTCATTAACGAAGAGGAAGTCGTATAATCAGCCAGGGATCAACCAAACGGTTGGCATCTTCACTGGAGAGGAGTCGTAAATTTTGATGGAAACATGCTGTTCCATGTTCTCCTGTTTGCTATTATATTGGTTAATGTTTACTGGTGAGAACAATTCGGTGAGAATGTAACTTACAGCATTGGAAATTATTAGAATGATGCAAACCAGTTAATCATCCACTCAGAATACTAAAGAGAGAAAACAGATAAAGCAATGAAACGTTGAAAATTATTTCACGCCTGTGAGTTGGCGGCAAATACCACAGTGAAACTGCTCCCACCGTTTATGGGTGTTGTTCTATTGGCAAAAGAGCGTGATAATATTGACTCACGTTTTCGCAGATCTGGCTCGAAGTGGCTCATCTAAAACAAACGTTGAGTGAGGGTATGTTTGCGGGTCACGTTGTCAGGTTAAATTACAGTTAATGTGATTTGAGTAATTTGTATGTTGACAACAGTTGGAACGATGAGAAAGTTTCTGAGTCGATCCTGCACAGATTGTGGATTGAGAGTCAGTGACTTGAGACAGGAAGCAGTCAAATTGCAGGTGGTGACTTGTACTGCCTTGTTCTGTCACTTAAGATAAATACACACAGTGAGCGATGAAGAAGTTTTCAAGCATCGTTTAAACGTCTTGAGGAAGGATCGTGACGAAACTGAATAAAAATGTTTGAAGAGAATTACATTGATGCTCGCGTTCAGGTTTTAATCCGAACCAATTACGTCAATGTGTGCAAGCATGTTTAACATGTGGTTGAGTCATGCTTTTAAAGAGATGCCACTTTACAGAGGATTGGAAGTTGATTTTCAATTAATATTTTAATTTTATTCTCCTAGCATCTGTTAATTTGTAATTTTAGAAGATTTTGTTGTTAAATGCACAAGATTATCAATGAAAAAACATGTTAACATGTTAACATGTTGCTTATGTTTCTTATCATTTAAATTTAGGATTCTTTTGTAATGACCGTCGTTTGCTTCAATTGCCAAATACTCAATTTCCCAATTATTGGCATCCGTTCTGAGCGGCTGATTGCTTCGGCAGGTGAGTTGTTACACATTCCTTGAGCGGATTACGACTTCCATGTCCACCGTCCTGCTGTCTGAAGCAATCAACACCTTTCTATGGTATCTATGACAGCACCAGTTCATGCTAGGTATCGTAACATACGTTCAGCTCAACCCACAGCACACAGTTACTTATCCTTCTACGCCGCTGTTTGGTTGGCGCGCTCTGAAAGGGTCTGCCTGGCGTCAATTTTGCAATAACATCATGCAAGAATGCTATGGAACGTTCCCATTTATAGTTTGAGAATAGATTAAGATACTTTCGAACCTAATCATTCGCTTTTCAAGATAAGAATAGAGCTCGAAACATTGCGTCCTGAGGGAAACTTCGGAGGGAACCAGCTACTAGATGGGACGACTGGTCATTCGCCCCTATGACCAATTCTGACAAACGATTTGCACGTCAAAACTGCTTCGGTCCTCCATCAGGGTGTCCCCTGACTTCAACCTGATCAGGCATAGTTCACCATCTTTCGGGTCCAATCCGGCACATTCACGGTATGTTGTGGGCACGGTGGCGGCCCCCCGAGGGAGCCACCCACGACATTCCGGATGCAAAACCCGGGGATGGACGGACGCTGCGGAGAGCCGCAGCCCAAGTGATTTTTCTTGCACCTCGATAGACTTCTTGGTCCGTATTTCAAGACGGGTTCCGGGAGATACCTCGATTTTATCATTGCCGGATCGACAGTTCGCCGGGCCGTTGCGGAAGGCCGACGGTGTACGCTGGAATCCATCACGGGCGACCTTTGCGTCTTGCCACGCAGAAGCTGTTTCGTAATGGATCGCAATGTCCTCGTGTAGCAGCGCGAGACACGTGCGAGACACGTGCCCTGCAACATGGGTGGAAAGCCCGGCCGCAGGTGAATGTCTCCGGTCGGATAATCGGAGTTCAACGGGCTTGACCCCGAGACAGTTTCAAGTACTTTTTGACTCTCTATTCAGAGTGCTTTTTCAACTTTCCTCCTCGGTACTTGTTCGCCATCGGTCTCGGGGTGATAGGGTGTTGATGGCGCCTGATTGCGAACTACTTAAGATGTTTCAATGCCACCGCTTGGCAGCAGCCACGCAGAATCACCTTCATCGGCTTGTTTCCGGCAGCATCATGAGTATAAAAGTCGAGTTGCTTGGTCATCAGATGAGCGCCAGCAGCACGGTGATTTAGCCGAACACTCAATTGTGAAAAACCGAACGAGAGGGAAAACCGAGGAAAAAACTTTGAACCGAGAGAACAAAACACGCGACCGTACGAATCGCTTGACCGAGCTGAATATATGAATGATTTGGCGAAGAACGCACACTGTTACATGTTACATGTTCCCTTTCGCTGTTGCAGGAAACAATCAGCGCTCACTGCGTTCTCATTAGTTTCGTTCGGTTGATCGGTCGGTTGGTGCTGCTACTTGCATGCTAACGCAAAGCCGTGGCGGAAAAAATCAAAGCTTGCGAGGTCACACACACACATACAGAAACTAGAAACTCATAAATCAAGCATAACTTTTCAAATAGACCTATTTAACATTTGATAGGAATTGAGAAAAATGAGGTAGAAGTTCCCAGATGCTTGCATCAAATCCTATTTAACTTTACTTCAAGTTTTATTCGATCTGTTCATTCTATCATGGTTAACTAACATTAAAAGAAGTAAAAATTCTGGTTTTCATTCACTTTCGCTCTATTTTTGAGATAGTTAGCACATACACCGGTCTGCCTCCATACCATACACATACACCATGTTAGATACGTCAGTGTGGCATCTTGCTTGTAACATACACCAGTTGGATACGTCGGTCTTTCAGAACGTTTAGCACTTCCGTCATATCAGATACACCGGGTATAATTTTTAAGCGTAGATACGTCGGCTTGCTGTGTGGTGTATCTGAAGTATTTGCATAACACTGAATAGTTTTGATAACGTGATATGGCAATTGTCACTACATTAAGGGTGTTATTAATGACAGAATAGAATGAAAAACTCGATTTGTTTACTTTTGCGACTTACGTCCTTTTCAAAAGTTATGCTTGAAATGTTAAATATTTGGCGGTTTCGATTATCCGCGGTGAGCTTGGGATTAGTAAGGTGTTAATGGAATTAGGGTAAGATTGTCAACACATAACTGAACAAAAAATCTATGTCTACTACATAACAAACACTTACGTTTGTTCTAAGCGCGAAGAACGACAATTATGAGTACTTAAAAATTAAAATTTAGCTTGACAATGATTTAGAAGCCACTGGATCAAAACCGGGTCAATATGACGTGAGTTGATTTTTCGTTACTTTTTTGTGGAACCCTTCAGAATCGCACTAACAAATTAAATTTTAATATAACATAGACCAAAACAAAATATATTGAATTTTAGAACTATAACTTGCATACAAGAAAATGAGAAGAAATACTGGTAGTTTCCATTTGATTCAAACTAGCTTTATTGCTTATCTTGGCAGATACGCTTATTACGTATTACAGATACGCTGGGTCAGTCGATGGAATAAAGCGGAAATTCCTAATGTTTCTTCTTTTTTTCTAGTCACAGGTTTTCCACAAAACAGCTCACACTCTCCAGGATTCATAATTGGTTATTTTTAAAAGTTATCTAATTTTTAAGGTGTTTTTTCAGATCATATTGACCAGAACTCATTAGGAAAAACGATATATAATCGTGTTACCAGAACTAGCATTTTGATGATTGTTCAGTGTTTACATTTCTGACGGGTTCAATGATTTTTACAGATTTCAAAAATCCAATTTATTCCAGAACGGCCGAAGTATCAATACAACTGTCAAGTCTTTTAAAACTAAGCATTTCATTATAATGATGTCGTTTTTTTTCTTTTTGTTACAGGTACCTACCGGATTAATACTTTTTGGTATTGTGAGTGATAACTTATTGAATCATTGTTGCACATTTTAAATGGAAAAAAAATGTTTGCTCAGTACAAATAACTAAATAAAAAATATAACTGTTATCTTGAAATTTATATAAGCATAGCATAACAGAGAACATTTACACAAAGCGTGGGGGAATTCACCGAGATAAGCCAAAAATGTTAAATGTCATAGACCCGTTTCTCTTTTTGAAAAATTGATAATTATCTCGACATCTATTATCGAAAGTGCTGGAAACCCAAACAACCTTCATAGATTTTCGAGAGATAATAAGTTGGCGAATTTCAAAACTTTATGATAAATATAGTAATTTGTTGTTTGAACTTTGTAGATTGTAATTTGTTAGTTCTAATTTGTAATTTGTAATTTGTTTATTGATTAATAACGATAACTTGTTAGTATACTTATATCAAGTCAAGGAAAAAAGCTATTTGGAATAATACATTTAAGGATGGACTAATAACTTAACAGAATAACGTATCAATGTGACAGAGAAAATAAAAGAAATTTAAGAAAGTAATTCAAGAGAAAACAATGGCTATTAAAGGAAACTAGTTGAGGGTTTTCATAGCGGTTTTGAATGATGTTAGTGTTGGTTTTCGCTTCAGCTCCGGGCGAGGTGGCTCCGAACACCAACAGGCTATTTGCACTTAACGATATGTGCCTTGAGATGATGAAGCAACGGGTGCGTTCCTGCTGTCCACGTAGTAGATGTCGCGAGATGTAGTATAGGGCATATAGTCTCAGTCACTGGTCTTAAGGGGGGATATACAGTTAGAACGAGCAAAAAAATTCATTTTTGAAACAAAAATTTCAAGGGGATGTTTTTAATCAAATCAATCGAAACTTTTTTACAAATATCCCAAGTAACACGAATTGTTTGATTGCATGCATTTTGGCCTAAATGTGACAAATTATTATGTTACCATTTCTATGGTGGTAAAACTTTTAGGGTACTACTATAGAATTGAAATAGCGCAGAAGGTGGAGCCTACGAAACATAATTTATGTCAGACAATTGTCATAAACAAAAAAGTTTGAAACATTATTTAAACAAAGTTTCGACGGTAACAAAAAGGCTTCCATGAACCAGGTTCATTCTATGGACTCCTAGCTTCCTAGATCGGTGTTCTTACCACTCGACCATTTCGACATATAAGATATGGAGTAGTCAGAATCCTCTTAAACTTTATCAGCATCATACATATTTGCCAACCTTATTTGGGACTTCAATAGATATTCATTCTGATATAAGTGAATTCACGCAATAAAAAGCATTGCTCAAGCAAATAATTTTTCGATTGCGCTGACGTTTTGAAATACCAAAACGTTATTATACAACTAATTTTACGCATCCTGATGTCGGCAATTGGCTACTGAAATTTCATTCTTACATGACAGAACTAAGTTCTGGAATGTTGCAATGACAAACGAGTATATGACATAAATATCTATTTGATATATATTTGTCTCAAGCAAGCTAAAAAATTGTATTATTCCGTCCAATACGAAGCTAATCAAACATAACTGACTAGTTTTGTTGTCGTTTGGCCTTTCTCGCATATGTGTGTTTCTTGAAATACGGAAGACTTATGATGATACATTTCTAAAACATAATATACAGACAAGATTTCAGAAGTAAACAAACATGTCCTAGCTGAAAAACATCAAACACATGTATGACAAATGAATTAGGCGGCTAAAAGAATCTGGATTTTAATTGCATCAAACGAACATCTTTATGACAAAACTAGTCAAATCACACTGTTATAGATCTACAGCATGACACGTGATAAATAAAGCAGGAATATTTATGTTTTCAGTGCTACTTGGGATAGGTGTATCCATGTAGTATACAAAAATATATTTTTCAACCAAATGGCGGCCGTTAGAGTGCGTTAAAAAGTCGTTGTATTTTTCTTGTGCCGGTTCTCCTGGTCGCAGTTTTGATCTGAAACCTGCTAACCCAAAAACATTACATTTTTTACAGTAACACTTAATAGATGAATTGAACAAAAAAATAAAAAATTGCACTTTTGGCGTAACTTTTTGAAAAATACATTTTCCGCCGTTTTATAAAAAAATTTTCCATATTAAATAATAAAATATTAAAATAATTTTTAATTCATATAGAAGGTAAAACTAAATTAAAGAAATCCTATAAGTTTCTGCTTAATCGAATAATGATTTTTTATCACTGGCATAAACTCCGAAAATGCTGTTTTGAGAAAAATGCGTTGAAAGTTTAATGCGTCTCTTTATGCCTGCTGCATGCGAAAAAGGCGAAAAGGCGCGACAAACACTTGGAGTTCGAATTTCGAAAAAAAGGTTTCAGGAGCGTATTCTGCGGGAAATTTACTAACTTTTTATGTAATAAAAATAAATCAATTTTTTGGTCATTCTAACTGTATATCCCCCTTAACATATGGTTCACAAGACGAAGCAAACCAGTAAAAAGAAGAAGAGATGTATTCTGGTAGGTTCCCACAGTAGGCTTGTCTCATAAACGTACAGATCCGTAGGTGGTAGTCTTCAGTGTCTTGTACCAGTCGAGTTATTAGTACCCGACACTGAAGAAGTCTGCACAGTGTAGTCGAAATACGCGTATCTGTCAAGATAAGCAATAAAGATAGTTGGAATTGAAAGGAAAACACTAATTTTTCTTATCATTTCTAGTTAAAAAAATTGGTGTTTGAGGAATTATAGTTCTAGTGAAGACTATTGCCTGAGTTTGTGGGTTAGGCAAATCTTGTTGGTGAACATAGCCAAGTTAGTAATTCGAGATCTACGTTGATAGCTTGGGTTAGCATATCAAAGTCTGCTACAGCTCCAGAAATGTACATAGATGGTAGATGCATTTCAGAGACGATGGTAAGCTGTTGATGTACAAACTGAACAACAGCGTGCTTAGACAAGGTCCCTGTGGGGCAACGGTAAAGACATTACGTTCACCAGACACTACGTCGGCCAAGCGAACCGACTGTTTCCAACGTGCCAGGAAAGATGAGACGGTTACAGGAGTCATGAGAGAAACGGAACTCGTCGCGAAATTTTGCTTCCAGAATCTGGCGGCTGACACAGTTGAACGCCAGGGAGAAATCAACTAGGACCATGACGGTGCAGTGGTCTCTTCCGAAACCAGCATAAATATCATGGACGACCTTAGTCAGGGCGGTGGTCTTACCAACAATCAATATGCAGCTGGTGATTTCAAGATGGTTCACTGTTGTAGAACCCCTTGGTGCGAAATACACCTTGAAGCCAGCACCTTGCTATACATATTTGCGCCTTTGTTTTGATTTGCTGTGTTGTTTTGACAGAATATTTGAGAGTGTGTTCATGTGAGCTCATTACTAGGGACGCATTATTAAGCTTGGGACCGAGCTTGGGACCGATGTGCTAGTACTGACTGAGCCAAGAAAAAAATCGTATTTGTTAGGGACCTACTGGTCTTAGAGTTAGTCTATGGTCTTTTTGTATCCCTTGCGATATCCAGATTGGTGTTTTGCGAGTAATGGTTCGTGTTTATTGTCGATATATTCGGTAATTTGAGCCAGTAGGATCTTTTCCAGTACCTTCGAGATGGCAGAAAGCATGCTGATCGGTCGATACTCTTTAGGTTGGATGGGATTCGAAACTTTAGGAATCGGTGTAATGATTGATTTTTTTGCAGTTGGACGCGAAGGTTTTCAAGTCAATGGTCTCATTGAAAGGATTAGAAAGTGCAAGTAGTATGAAGGGACAGAGCAATTTGATGAAGGATATCGGGATATCACCAGATCCGGTAGCGTTGGTATTGATTTCAAAGAGCTCGCGAGTCGCGACTGATATTGCCATCGTTCGTATGTTGGAAATCAAATCTTGGTCTACCATGATCTACCGCTGTCCGATCGGCAGATTCAGTGGATGTCCTGCGTTTGTTCGTATTTTGCAGCTGTCTATGACCTTCACGTTCAGTTCATCAGCGTTAGTCCCTTCAACAGCTGAGTCCTTCGTATTGTTGTGAATCCCTTCCCTTCGAAGGTTGCACCAAAGCTTTTTCGCAAGCAGGTTGAGGTCGAAATGTAGTTCACCATAGCGCTTGTTAGCTGCAAAAATAATAGACTTGACGCAGTCTCTCTTCCTGATGTAATTTAGTCACTGACTGCACTCTGTAAGGATTGCGTAGATACATGGTATCTAGCCAAATACCTAAGCTCTACAACTCTTTTGAATTCTTCCGTTATCTAGGGTGTTTGCTTGTCACGCACGACAAGAGTACGTTCCGAATGTTGACGTTGGTGTTACAGTTTGTGAGTTAGAAGCTCAGCCTTTGTGATTGCGTCCTGCAACAACTGTTGGAAGTCTTTTGCTTGAAAATCGGCTTGCAATGTACACGCCGTTAACTGTTTGAGTCGTTTTGACCACTTTCGAAATAGGACCTGAGTAATGTTACTGGCATTACAAGGCAATCAAAAACATCCATTTGATTTTAGTCGATGTTTTTTTGTCGACTTGCCAATGCAGTAACATTCTCAAATTTGGTGACTCCAATGACGAAAGTGGTAGCTCAAACTGATCGTTGAAGTCGATAGCTTGCACATTTCTCACACGAATGGTCGGGGAGGTTGATCTCTTTATTCTTAGGTTGGCTAGAAGGTAGATCACTTCGTGATCAGAAACCGTGTTGCCGATTTATGTTTTTGATTTGATCACATTCTCAGGAGAGTCTGTGAATAGCAGATCAATCGTTTTCGGAGAGTTTTGGTTACGCCTGTGGGATCGGTTGAAAGGATCGTGAGGGTGAACGTTGATTTGATGCGCCGCAATGCAGCCAAGTGTGCTGAAGGTTGTGATGATTTGAAGTCTCCTACGATAAACAGGCTGTCGAATCCAAAGTCTAGTAGTTCGATGAGGACCTTCTCATACACTTGACTGAAGGAAGGATTGGAGCACACCGGATTGTTAAAGGTCACTAAGGTCTGTATCCGTAATAATCCGGACACCTCAAAACATGAATAAAACAAAAATTTTGCATTATATTTCCATCGTAGTTGTTTATTTCCTATTCATGCCCGAGTGGCACACCGATTGCCATTCGGTTGAGATAACATAAATATGACTTGTTAAGTCATAATCTAGTTACTACAACTAATTATGATCGCAGTGTGCTACTTGGGTGGTATGTGTTTTAACAATTCGTGAAGACAAAACATAGTTATTCGGCATAAAATTTTCAAACTTTGCGCTTAACTCCGTCCATTAGGGTATGTACAGATTCTTCAGAAATCGTAGAAGCCGTCTTTGTCCAAATTTGCTGGAAGTGTTTGATGTATTTGATTTCTTGCTTCTTTCCAGAAAGCTTCCGCTTCATCGGAGCCCAATATCTTTCGATTGGTCGTAGCTCTGGGCAATTTGGCGGGTTTGAGGTTGTTGGTACAATGTTCACTTGATTTGTTTGATGCCAAACCGGGCCAGAACAAAGATTTTTTTTGTGACTTTTGATGAAGGGTAGCAATCGCTTCTGTTGATCTCCTTGTTTATTGTGCCTGTAGTGACGATAGATATACTTTCACCACACGTGCAAATTACTTGCCACACAAGGTATTTTTTGGGAAATTTCAATGCCTTCTTCGTTCTGAAATACTCAGCTGTAGCATTTCTGGCCATAGCAGAATAAAAATCCAGCCCTGGAAGCTGCTTGAAATCCTTCAGGCCATAAGATTCATCGTCCATAACAACGCATGAAAACTGGGCCCGTGATTTTGCTGCCAAGTTCTGTTTGTCGTTGCGATTTGGAACTGTTTTTACTTTAAACGACTTTAGTCCCGAACGTTGTTTTGATTTTTGGACAAAACCAGGTGACATCCTTATTTTACGAGTTACCGTTCGAATGGAGGATTTGGGTTTTTCGTTAATATCCTTTTCACCTTTCGGTCCATGATAGAATGTTTTTGTCCAATGTTTTTGTCACTGTTTTTGTCCAATGTTTTTGTCCAATGTCCAATGTTTTTGTCACTTCTCGGTTTCCTTTCCATCGTCAAATATTCCGAAAATAATTTGAGCACATCGTGAACAGTGGATTTATGCAAATCCAATGTTTTTGCAAGGTCCCGTATTGACAAGGCATGATTTGCCGTAGGCCCGTACAAAATTCGCTCGCGCACTTGTTTTTCTTTCGTCGTCATCTTGAATACTAAACATGAAATGTAAACATCAATCATAGTTTTTTTCATCATAGACTCTCGGCTATACCACAGTGAAATTTTTCATTCCTACGTGCAATATTTCAAAAGTTAAAATGATTTGAAGGTGTCAGGATTAATGTGGATACAGATTTTATGTAGCAAGGAATTCGATCCTTTGTCCGATGGGAGTTGCCGCGTCGAAGCTTGATTTCACGATACGTGTAGCCTTTATTCCTTTTCAAACATAAATCCTTAATTCCGCCACACGTTCTAGTGCCGCGACCGCAACCGCCACCACATGGCAATGACTACCTTGCCATACCTTTGATACAGTAAAGAGATGCGAACATAACGGTTGAGTCGATAATTATTGCAAAAAATTCAAACTTGCGTAACTTTTTTCTAGGTTGTATGAAACATTGCCAGCAATAATGTTATTGTATACGCTTGCTTTGGCTTGCAATCGAACGAAATAGAATTTGGAGCGCCAGTCCAAAAAAAAAAAAAAAATATTTATGTGCTGAAGGAATCACTTTTAGATGAGAAAATTTGCTTCATACCCAACACCTGACTTCTTGAATCATTTGTTTTTCGATAGATAACCGTTGACTTTCTATAATACAGCTGATCTTTAGTGTCTGAAACTATTACATCATTCAAAGCTGTTCTCACCCAAAAAATTAAAGCATACACAGGAAAAAATAATTAATTTCAACAGGCGCTTAAAACTTTCCCTCGTTTTATTCCAAGTCAAAGCAGGCATAAGCAACGGAACTGTTTGTAATCTTCCATACAATAGATCTAATTCTAGTGATACCTGGCTTAAATTTCCATGAAAGACCTTATTGATTTATGTCATATCTTGCATTCCATTCATCTGCATTAGATAACGCAGAAAATTAAATATTTCTTTCAAACTGTGTGCACTATTCCCACTATCCGATTCCCGTTCCATTTTCAGTCACGAGAAAGGAAATAGAACGTCCTCAAAGAATTATAAATTACTTCCAGAGTTTACGAACTTTACGACCACTCGAGAGCTCATTTTCTGTCAAGTTAGCTACCACCTCGGTACCGCGGAGCCTGTTGCGTACCCCACCGAGAGCTATCCCTTTCCTATCTGAATCAGGAACACACGGTTCACTCACACACCCCCCAAAAACTCAATAACTAACCAACGAACCCGTAGCTGTGAGGAACATGACTTTAAAGATTTATTCATCCAGAGTGGGAAGCGAAAATATCCTACTTTATGACTGACACTGCGGAACGGACGAAAAAGAAAAAAAAAACAGTGCAAAGTAGGCGTTGGTGGCGGTGGAAACATCGGAGACACAGTCAGTGGTCGGATTCCGCTGCCTTTCGTCTTTCGCTTGATCAACGCTCAAAGGCGCTCGGGTGTTTTCTTTGCCGCGAAATTCTGAAGAAGAAAAGGCTCGGCAATGACGACGACGACGACGACGACAAACACATCACCCTTAAGTGCTTCAAGCTACATGGAAAACTTCTCGGCGCGATAAGAGTTTGGAATCATTAGTTGTTGAAACGAGACCCTTGTAGGAGGCAGTTTCTTTTCTGTTTAATTTGTTGTTTCTTTTCCGTGTAATTGGGATTGAGGGGAGAAAGTACGCCGGAGTTATATTGTTGGAGCTAAGTTTTTCTGTTATTATTCCGGTGGGTAAAAGGGTTCGAAGATGAAGTTATCAACTGTTGAATTGAATATTCGTAGGCTGTGTTCCAATTCGCGAATTAATTTTAATATTCATTTAAACTTGACAAATGGAACAAAATCGATTGAGTCTGCTACTCGAGCTGGCTTATTTCTGATAGATGATAACTCAATCCTGTTGCCGATAGTTTGTTGATCAATAACAAAGAGATTCTCATCGATTAATCGATTATTTGTCATCTGCAATGTTAAAGTAAAATTAAAATTTATTTGCGACCTGGTACACAGCTTTTATAAATAAAAAGCTAATTTGTGTATACCAACAATGAGCTCGTTAACCACAGAGTAAGATTTTTGTAAGGATCTATTGTACAATTTAATTTAATAAAACGGCTTGCACTAAACTGAAAAAAAAAAACAACTTTGATTGGACCTAACAAGCGGCTAAACATCGGCCCCAATGTTCAAGTCGCGAAAAAATCAGCTCCCTTCATGCATTGATAATTAGAATAGAGAGTTCCAGAGTCCAGATTTAAATCACTTAATGGTTCACTAAATCCGAGGAAATGTTCCCAGCAATCACCAAAGTGCAGTCAGAGAACAAAACAGAAATGGATTGGTATTAAGCTGAGGAAGATGAGCTTGTGAGAAAACAAAACGATGGTAGCTTTGCAGCGCTCATTAGCCTAATGGCTGTGATTAAATAGTGCATCAGTTATTCTGTTTTCTTCCAACGATAGTCGAGTATTAAAGGTAGATGACAATCGATTTGAATTTCTTTTTTCTTAGTCACTCAAACACCTCTATTTTCGTAACCTGTCCAAGGGTGAGATTTGAACTTGTTAAAGGAGGAATTTTGTTTACCCCAGATGCATTCCTACTACGCAAGCCGCATAATTAAAGGGTCTGCCGAGCAAAATTTGGTCAAACAGTAATCCGTGTGAGTCGATCAAAGTTTTATTAATAAGTTAGTTTTTCTTTTTCAAGTTAAGCTCATACAAAATACAGGAGAAATATTCAGCTGAGCTTCCTTTTAACCGAATGCGTATATGCGAATGCGGGTCTTCCGTTCAACATCTGCCATACGATTTTGTACAGTCTCCTTGTCCACTTTATTCGCCGCAAAACGCCAGTTTGCCTTGAACTGTTTCTCGCTCACAACAGCTTTTTGAGTCTTCTCAAGATTCCGCTTGACAATGACCCAATATTGTTCGATTGGGCGGAGCTCTGGCGTGTTGGAAGGGTTCTTATTCTTGAGCATCACTTTTTTGGCAGCATACCACTCCATGGCCTTTTTTTTCCTGGTTGACGCTTCCGGTCGCAACGTAAATGTTGCTCGTCAAGCCACAGGTTCAGATGGCCTGCCACACCAGATACTTCTTCGCGAACTTTGACAATTTAATGTGCTTGAAAATATCTTGGGTGAACAGTTCTACCACCGCAAACAAACAAATAAGCTGAATATCGTGAAAATCTTACCCCGGCTGTTAAGTCCGACTCTTCGTGTAGCACCTTCTCGGGTAATATTGCATAGTAGGCAGGAAAGTCCACCAGCTCGTCGAAGTCGCAGCTTTGACTATGTTCACCGTTGCTCGAATCATTCTTGTGGGTTCATGGCGGCTGAAGGGAAGCCAGTAGTTTCCCAGATTCGTTCACACTCAACTCAGGTAGACTCGTTGGCGGATCAGCCCATCTCCGACGTAGAGTTACCTAGTGAAGGAACTTCTCCTGGAATCGACCGTGAGCCATTCAGCCCTCCGGCTTATCGCGTTCTACTCGGATAGTCCCAGTCAGCGGATTTACCCAACTCCGACAAAGACTTCCCCGGCGGTGGATGTTATTCCGTAATCGATGCACTCCGGGCAAATGCCGAGGTCGGTCCTGTGATTCTGGGTGGAGGGTAACTTCCAGTTCACAGGCACCCCGGCGACCATTGGCCGGTGCTACTTCGCGCTCTACTCAATCTAGTCCCCGGCGGTGGACCTAGTCAACTCCGACGAAGATCTTCCCATACGGTATTTTCGATCGGTTAGGTGCCAAGGTCGGTCCTACAATTCCAGTTGGACCTGTTTCTTCGGAGCGCTTCGAACGAGACTATGGCACCCACCGCGAATTGTCTTGTCGGTCACTTGTTTGTTGTCTTCCGTTTCGTTGGAGAAACGACTTTATCCATACCGCTATGTTCACCGCGTTCCACACGCTTTCTTCACTTGACATGCTGTCTACGACGTTGTCTACTTTGACGTCATCACCGCTGATCTTCATTTCTCTGCGCTCCGTATCGAAACGGTGGACACTCGTTTTGGCCGTGGACAATCGTTTTGGACCTTTGCTCTTTTACGGTTGTTGCGAAGTACCTCATTCCACCAATATAGGAAGACGTCTGTGATTCAGTTCGACCGTTCTTGACAAGGTGGTGTCACATACACGTACCTTCTTCTCTTCTGAGGGCTTAAACAAAAAGCCCTTTGTTGAACTGCCCTTTGTTTTCCACTTCCACTCACCAGGTTGCCTTCGACTCTTTGTAGTGTACTTTGTGTCCGTTTACCAATACAATACTGGACCTCTTGATGATCGGTATGACAACACGAGATAAGGATGCAATCAATTTAAATCAGAACCTCTCCATCGCGACCCTTGGATTAACTTGGAATTCGAAGACTGATCAGTTCAGTTTAACGTTCCTTCATGTCAGGAAAACCGACAATTCAAGAAGAGAGAATTATTGCCTCTTTATTTGACACTTTGGGATTGCTTGTTGCAGTGGCCTGATTACCAAATTATACTTTTTTGATTCGAAGTAGTACATGTACAGGGTGGCAAAGGTTACCTGTCAGTGTTTTTTGTTTTGTTGAATCTCTGGTACAGTTTTGTTTTCCGATTTGTGCATATTTTTTGTGAAATTATCTGGCATTTGACAGATGTCATTTGTTTTGGAAGATTGTTTGTTTTAATTATCTTATTAACAAGGACGCAACACGCGAACAGTAGATTAATATTTGAAGAAATGTAGACCCTATGCGATCGTGAAACGGCGTGAGCACATTGGTGTGAACGAGAGATTTATCATCCGTTTCATAAAAAGATACAACAAAACGGGTACACACAAAATTAAACTAACATTCGCGGAATAACAGCAAGAAAAGAAGACTCAAAAGATTCGAAGTAAGGAGCTCCTGCAGTGGCTCGCCCTGGTTGTGATATTCTCTTTTACGATGATTTTGGACAAAGACGGCCAAACTCTCTGAAGAGTCTGAACTTTCGGGTCTGACAAACCCTATGTTTGGGCTTCTTGAATTGTTATACCACACCTCATGAATCTGATTTAAACAACTACAATTGAGCGATTAGCTGTGTTATAGCCATGAAGTTAGCATTTAACTATCAGCATTGCTATGCTATTTTTTCAAACGTTGATTAACACGTGTAAAGTAGTGACATTAGTGTTTATAAGGAACTGTAATTGAAAGTGACTCACTAATTTAAGAATGGCTGGAAAAAATGATGAGCAATAACTTTTCAAAACAAATTTGCTTGCTCTCAAGGGTTGAATTTGAGGCTTTTTTCGACGCTATTTTGCATCACGACGCTGGAAAAGTTACCATATGTCAGTATGGTCATAACCAGTTTTAAAACAGCTGAGGCAAAACAATAACATCGGAAAACTCGAATTAATATTTGGGATTTGTTCAAACATTACCCATGACAGCGTTTTATTAATGTGACAGGGAAAAGAAACACTTCATACCGTTTTCAAACAACTTTCCTGAGAACATTATTTCGATGGATATAATCTCACCATTTCCTGATAAGCAAAACAACGCAAGAAAAGGACACGAGCCGCATTGTAAAAGAACAGCTCTACCACCTGGAGCTCGTAGCTTGCCGATCCCTAGATTACCGAAAGCCACCAACGAAAAATCGATACAATGGTTCCGCTTTCACCTTGAACTCAGGGAATGGCGGAGCGTGAGTGTGGTAAAAAAACTTCAGAGTCGCAACAGTTGCCGTAATTAATTCGGTTTCTGCCTAGCCTTTTGACCTTGAGTGATGTGCTATTACGCGATTGGAAGGTAAAATTTGCTCACCGGACGTTGTTCACCTGGTGTGAAGAATGTTGTTTGACAACCATCAAGTGCGTGGTGGTGATTCGGTGGGAGGAGTAATTATGAGTCAGGTGTATGCAGCTAGGCATGATAAGTTACATCTTTGCAGTTGGTGGGATTTGTGACTGATGGTGCGAAATGTGCAGGGATTGAATACGCATAGTAGAAATTGTTGGGAGTTCGGAATTCATCTGCCTAATTAAGGGCAGTGTATTTGGAGACATATTTCGACATATTGGTTAGGAGGAGGATTTACCAATTCCTGGCAAGCTAAGCAGAGTCCACCCTTTTATGAGTATTTTAGCATCATCGTGCACTCATCTGACGTTTTTGTTTGTTTACATATACTTGCTCCGTGGTCATATCTATAAGAATCTAGAGATTTATTCAGAATGGCTACAAAGTGTTTTAATAGAAAGCCAAACTATTCTGAGTGTAGCTATTGCCGGCATCGATTTCATTATGTATTATACTAGCGTTCCTTTAGAACTGAGTGTGAAAATATATTATTTTATTATAGGCAACATAAAAGAAAAATTTTCAATGCATGGGGTTTGTTTGAAAGAAAATATGGCTTTATGGAATGGCGTTTTACAGGATAATTTAATTTACACTTAATAATCAAGTTATAATATAAACACATCCAGTGAAGTGAAGTTTAAACTTCCATCGGAACACGATTTTACCTGAGATATACACATTGTTTGGCAATCATTGCCTTGAAAAACCCCAAAATGTTAAATTTGATTAAATTTACTTGATTTCGAGTTATGCAGAAATTTGTGTTTCTTTCGTATAGGAGCCCCAGTTTCCAAAGGAGAAGTTGTCTCAAACTACCACAGAAAAAAATACTTCCTTCAAAACCCCCACAGGCCAAATATTATTTCATTTGCTTGATAAGTTCTCGAGTTACACAGAAATTGATATTTAAATATGTGTAAGAGCCCCACTTTTCAGAGAGGAATGGGGTCTCAAATTAACATAGAAACATTTTTTGTAATTAAAAACCTCCACATACCAAATTTGGATCTATTTGCTTGATTAAGGAGTGTATCGAAAATAAGCTATCCACAAACTTTCTTTCAAATTATGTTGAAAACCGATATTTTATTCATACAAAAAATTGATCCTTTATTGTACGAGGTTAAACTTGAACATAATGAAGAGCGGATGGAATTTAAGTTATTCCTTCACTAATTTTCGAACTTTGGATCGAA
This sequence comes from Aedes japonicus, assembly GCA_034211315.2. NCBI lineage: Eukaryota > Metazoa > Arthropoda > Insecta > Diptera > Culicidae > Aedes > Aedes japonicus. The sequence continues at coordinate 22,371 of JASCZW010011680.1, forward strand.
TGCTCTTCATCAAGTTCCGGACAAGTGTTGCATCGCAGTTTTTGGACGCTTGAGCCCAAATTTTTTGAACTCCTGCATGTTCCCAGCTGCCTTACCAGTCTTCTTGAAGTCCTCTTCACGATTGCCCAGTAACGTTCGATGGGTCGAAGCTGAGGGCAATTTGGTGGATTGATATTTTTCTCAACGAAATCTATACCCTTTTCCGCAAGCCAATTGAGAGTGGTTTTGGCATAGTGAGCTGACGCTAAATCCGGCCAAAACAGTGGAGGTGTACTATGCTTCTTATATAAAGGCAACAATCTCTTCTGGAGACACTCAGATCGATAGATTCCCGCATTTATTGTTCCGGTAGTGTAAAAAATTGTTGACTTCAAACCACAGGAACATATTGCTTGCCATACCAGTACCTTTCGACCGAATTTCTCCACTTGAGTCGACCTGTCCGCATCGCTCACATCCTCCCCAACGACGGCAGTAAAGTATTGTGGACCTGGGAGGGTTTTTGATTCCTCCTTTACATAGGTCTCATCGTCCATCAAAACGCATGCATCCGGAGGCTGCAAAAGACGCGAATACAATTTCCGGGCCCTTGTTGCTGCTCGCTTCTTCTGTTCTGCACTTTGTTTCGAGATTTTCTGCTTCTTTTAGGTCTTCAGGTGGTTTCACTTCTTGATACGCTGGATCATTCCGACACTCGTTCCTGCTTTTTTGGCCAAATCACGTATTGACATTGATTTGTTCTTCATGATTAGAGATACCACTTTCTGCTCCAGTTTCGGGTTGAAAGAACCGGGTTTTCTGCCTCTTCCTGGTAGCTCATCCAAAGAATAGTGTTCCCCAAACTTATTAATGATGGTTTTAACACTCGCATGATGAATTCCAAACCGCTTCGCCAATTTTCGCATAGTAATACCCTTCTCACTTAGCCATGTGTCCAGAACCATAATTTTCACTTCCTTTTCAATACGCGACATTTTGAAAACGAAGAATTTGAACCGCACAAACAAGTAAACAAAAGAAAGCTGACAGTCAAACGCACAGCATGCAGTGTTCAGAGCATCAAAAACCATCACAAATACATGCGTACAACGCAAATGTATGTGGATAGCTTATATTCGATACACTCCTGAGAAGCTCTGCCTTAAGCTTTTGTTAAGCTCAAATCCGGGACAAGATGGTAAAATTCCATTTGATTTGGATTATGCGGAAACCTTACTCCCTCGTTACGGTAATCCAAAACAGTAACACTTGGCAAACTTTAAGTTTGTAATGGGAAACTATTTGGAATTTCTTCCAGAAGCTTTTGAGAGTTTCACGAAGCTACGGTGCTGCTGATGAAGACAAGTCTGGGTAGTCTGTTATCACTTTGCCATGTTCTACTTATACTGCACGAAAGAAACAATCAGTCTCGTGATTGTGTCGTTTTGACCAAGTTCTTAGCAATTGAAGCCAGCATATTTCTCCATCATACCAACCTGAAATCAGAACAAACGATTTTTAATTCAATATCCCTAACTTAATTTTTATCGTAGCGAACGAGTTCGGTGTTGACCACTCGAACATGTTTGCCGATGCCGCCATCTTGCAAGATATTCTCGAGATCCACGCTATTCAGTAATTTTACATGCACATTTGCGTACCATAGTGAGGTTATACTTGACATTTTAGTCCACTGCCTGGAAGCTCATGATTTCCCGAATAACTTACCCGAAGACAGTAAATTCACAAATGATCTAGATCTCAGGATACAGGTTATATAAAAAGTTGACATGTACACTTGCACCGCGTAGTGGAATAATTCTGAACTAATGTGAATAGTCTGGAAAACGTCTTAGCTGTTCAAAAATATTTGTCCAACTTCCTATATGTCAAGGATGACTAGATTCGGGCTATTCACTAATTTTATATGCACACTAGCGCCACGTTGTGAGATCATTCCGAAGTTTAAGTTTACCAGTTCTTAAAGACTTTGATCTTCTGAACAACTTTGCTTAAGAAAGTAACTTTCTATATGCGATTGATCACGAGACATTGTATGATGAAACCAAGATGGTCAAACCATATTTCACTCGAGACCCTCCTCAAGGGAATCAGCGTAAGTTGGGGCTTGATTGTACTTGCTTTTTTTTTGACAAAATATGTTGCCTATTTTTGGTAAAAAAAAAAAAAACATATGTTTAAACGGTCATTACTTTTTCCGGTGAAGTCGGATTGAAACGCTTTTTTTGGCAAAGTTGCCTAAAAAATATGAAAACAATGCTTCTGGAGCATTTGCATTTGAGCTGAGGCAGTTATATGAGTGGTTTTCAAAAATATCAAAATATGAATTTTTTGATATTTGGGGGAGATTAATTAGCCCAATACCTCGATAATAACAAAGAATACTAAAACTAGGTCAATATGTGAAGAAAATGCAAATCGCCGGAGAAAATAATACAATTTACGGTAGTTTTGGAACCCAAGTTAATGGAAATTGGCATGGAACTCTGAGTCTTAAAACATTTTTTGGAATCTGTCGACCAGTCCCTGTTGGTCAGTTGGTCCTTGACTACAACTTTGCCAGTGAAAGCACTTTGATTCAAATTTGTTGAACTTAAGCTGAGCCGCAGTTACTCTACTTAAGATGCAAACTCACCTTTCTTGTGTTTGGACCACGAACAGCATTTGAATTTTAAATACAAAAGGAAACAACCAGCCTTGACTGTTATCGTTAAAACCTGGTTGATTAATGTGGGAACCCTTCTAGCTGGAAATAAACCAATTTCGTAGAACAAACCCCACATGATCAACCACACCTCATAGTCGTTCGGTCAACCTCTGCCCACGGCACTAATCCTAGAACCCACTACTACTCATCGCATGCCCAAAACATGCTGTTCTGCTGTGTTTGTAGTTCCGTCCCACCGCATTATCGCCGAACCGTAGCAAAATTTATGACCGAAAACTTTCAACCGCCCAATCTAGTCGCGCTAAGCTTGGCATGAATGACCGAGATTCGTAGTCGTGCGTTGGTGGAATCCACATTAGCCAACTGACTGACAAATGCGACCCCACTGATGGAATTAAAGCTCGTTCCCTGCCAGCCAGTTGAAGATTTCAGATAAAACCGGTTCAAAACATACGTAACCAAGCATGACAAACTGTCAGGAATCCAGCAACCGTTAATTTAGTTGCTTTCCGAAGGAAAGGTTCAGCATTTGTGTATTCCCTACAGGATACGGCCATCGTACGACAATAAATCAATCAGTGACTTGGTCTGGGTTTGTTCTACAAGGGCAAAAAAACACAACCTCCGACAACCGAAAGGAAATTGCAATATGGCTTTATGAAAGGCAGAAGCCACCCCGTTTCAGTCCTCTTCGCTGGCTTTAAGGACAAGCAGTGGGGGGAGCAAATTGAAAGCAAAAATCTCCCCACCACCCACACGATTGAAGCTGTCAGATTTTGTTCCCAGTGACATGCACTCTCGTGATGAAATGTGCTTGTTCATGTGAAAAGTGACAGGTGCTTGTGATGCGCTTTGAAGCGGGAGTTGAGCTGTCGTTGGCAGTGATTAGAAACAATCCGATGAATCAGATTGATTTCATCTTTTAAAAATAACCACCGTTGAGTTCGGGAAATTTCTTTCCATCATCATAATTCCAACATGAGCGAGCATTAGTATTTTAGGTAGGCAAATTTCCACCCTGTCACCGGTAATTCAAGACATGAACCCAAGTTTAATTAATGCTTTCTGGTACCGGAATCATAATGTCATTCGTCAGTCAATCTAGTTCTGCGCTATGGAATCAACAGCCCTCGGTATGAGTCCATTATAAAACCGCTGGCTCGTCGTCCGAGTGGATGTCCATGGCAGGCGGGCATTCTGTTAGACTGGCAGCATATGCTGTGTCCTGTCACGTCATCCAACGACCACTTGCCAGGGCTGTGCTCGATTCCCGTAAGCCAAAAGGCAACTTGCTTGCGGGCAGTTGAGTTATAAATCACGTCTAAATGAACCGAAATTCCCTCGGAACGCAAACAGGACTATCACGAACTGTTGCTCACTACTGCTGATTGGATTCGGTATGACAGTTGACAAAGTTATATGTACTTACAGTAGACAATACGTGTCCTCGCAAGCTGGTTAGTAATTATGCACGACGAATGGGTATGAAGTGTTGCGTTTCGATGGTTGGACAGTATTAATTGTTAATTATGAGATGGAAACATTGTCGCACTGATAAAAATATTAGCCGTTCGAAACAAAGCAATAGTTGCTTTGGGGGATCTTAGAAAATGCATTCTCATGTTCTGCATCCGGTTAAATTTCAAAGTAGGGGGATTAGGGGCATAATGAACACACGGGGCGAAATGGACACTCTCAAAATAACAAAATCTTTTAAATTTTAACGGAAATGTAAGTTGTTAATCACACAGAAAAAAATAATTAATTTTAACAAGCGTGTAAAATTTACCCTCGTTTAATTCCATGCCAAAGGAGGCATAAACAACGAAATTTTATGTTCGCAATCTCTTATACAACAGGCTAGATTCAGGCGCTACCTGGCTTAAATTTACATGAAACATCCCATTATGTTCTGCCAAATCTAGCATTCCCTTTATGTGCATTAGAAATTTCAATGTTTCTTTTTATCTGTGCATTTTTACCATTATCAAACACATAATTTTTCAATAGAACTGTTGATATTCTCTTTTAACCATCGAAATATATATGAAAAATTAGATATCATAACCCAAGGGTTTGACATATTATAATTTCTAACCAAAGCAAAATAAGGTTTTACGAACGTTTCAAAATATGTATTATCAATTATTTTTCCCAAACACGTTCTTTGCATCGCTGCTGAAAGTTGACATTAATCACAATATTGTTTTTTACAATAACTTATTTAAAAAAAAAATGAATTCAAATTATTATAGTCGATTAGGGGCGATACGAACACCTCTAGTAGGGGCAAAATGAACACCACTTGTTTCTGGATTCTAACCTCAACGCCCACTTTGTTGACTTGTTTACATTGTTTACTTACGCAGTGTTTTGGTGGCAGTGATGGTGCCCCATAAGGGTGTTCATTTCGCCCCGTACTCCATCCACCAAGCCGGTTTACAAAGAAGTTTTCAAATTGTTTTTACAGACTTAAATTCACTATTTTATTGCTGAAAACGATTGGAGTGTATAGTATATGGATATTATTTGAGGTTTGAATATTTATCTCCGACAATTACGGGTATTTTACACTGATAAAATGTATTTTCCCTAAAGGTGTTCATTATGCTCCTAATTCCCCTAAGCTTTGACTTGAGAGCATTCCTCGAACCATTTAATATTCCAACTGACAGGAGCTCATTAATGGCTCTAACGACAGTTTCATTCCCCAGATGAACAAACCCAAGTAGCACCAAAAATTTTTTTTAGTCAGTTATGTTGAAATTTGGTTACACAAGTGTGTTAGGAATGAAATGAAAAACATATTTTTTTCATATACCTACAAGCTGAGAGGGTGTTGTCGCAAAACATTTACCTCTCATAGTCACTCATGTATTTTTTTAGAACTTGTGACTTAATTTTTTCGTCTCAAATATGACCTGAACAGCGAAATTAACTGATCTTTTTATCACATCCTTTAGATCGCATAAGAAGTATAAAAGATGCACTGCATAGCATGTTTTTGACATGGCGATGTCTTATCTATAAACTTATAGCATCACTATAACCAATAGGTTTTAATCAAGTTATTTAAAAGAGAAACTAAATACAGAAATAAATAACAATTAAAGCCAATAAGTGTCAAACTAGCAGATTTAAACACTAATCGAATGTGACAGTAATGTTTGTTATGAGTGCCATGGATTTGATTATAAATTTTCATTACTTTTAATTAATTTTTCACATCGATTAAAAATCAAACCCAGCCCCTTTGCAAGATATCTTTTTAAGAAATGGTTACAGAATTGGTCAAACTACAAGAAAAAAAAAACATATTTTTCGAAGTTAAAGCATACATTTTGAATCACCATCACCAGTTGATTCACTGTAACGTTACACAAGAAATGTAATTTTTTCTAAAATTTCCGAAAACCAAATAAAATTTCACTACGAAGATGCTCTTAATATGATTATTATGATGTTATAATAACTAACTCAAATACTTTGCCATGGACCATCTATGAGCACGTTATTAGACTGCTCTCAAGATGTATTTTGGACTCAAGTTCAACTTCACGCCATAGCTATGAACAAAATTACAGTGCCGGTTAAAACCATGATTATAATTCTTACTAAAAATTTCGAAAGCTGCATTTTTTTTGGTTGTCGATGATTGAGATAATAAACATGGGACTCGGAAAAAATGCGACATTCTGTTTTGGATATAACCTTTTATCGCGTGGGTAAAATTAATGAAATTTTGAGTAATACTTGTTTAAGGTGGGTAACGACGGGCGATGGTTTACATCCATACCTCTCACGCCAAAGTCACGAGTTTGAATCTCACCCCCGGACAAGTTACAAAAATACCCAAAAGGTACTTTAGTGACTACAACGGGAGAGCCCAGGGCTGAAAATCTCGATAACCAAAAAAAACTAAGAACTGGAAAACGACCGAAAACCGAAAACGGAAAACCCAGAGATGGCGCGTAAGATAAGGCAGTACTTTAAGAATAACCTGAACCTACACCGAAGACGTTGCCAAAGGTCGTTCGTTGAAATGGTTCGTCCAGCAGACCATGAAGCGGGCTGATCTACATTTTCAAGGTCGGAAGGCGCCAAACAGGACTGACAAGCAAAAAGCTTGATTGGCTTGTCAAATTGCGTGCGTTGGAAGTGTACCGTTAGTGGTTGGGTGATCAGCCAGGTTGTGTTGTCATGTGCGACGAGACTTATATCCAAGGCGGACTCAAACAAATCCCCGCTCAGTTTTGTCGGTACGTTTCCATGGAGGTTCAGGAAAAGTTCCGGAAGAAAGATGGACCAGTTGCGAAGAAGTCACCTGTTGTGCGGCAGAACCGTTCCTGCACGAGTGCCGGATATTGCAACTAGGCGTTCGTTACAACCGGCACCAGTTCTCAGCGTTGTCCGTTGTTTGGCCGGATCTCGCCTTCATTTGTTACGCCAAGCCTGTAATGGTTGTTTCGAACGAAGGGCGTTATTGTGGGGTCAGGAGGCAAACTATAAATGCACCAAAGAACTTCGTCCGATCGAAAAGTTTTGGGCGATAATGAAGAAGAAGTTGAAGAAAAGCTGAAAAACATTCAAAACCGATGAAGCTTTGAAGAAAACTGGGAGAATTGTGTGTAAGGAAGATGGACAAAGCCTCGTCCAAGATCTCATGAGCAGTGTTAAGAGAAATGTACGAGCATTCAGCATGAGGGAAGAAATTCAATAAATAAGTTATGCCAAAACATAGCTAATTTATAGTTTTTAAATCTCGGAAAATTTGAGAAGTATCCGATTTAAAAAAAATTTTTGGTGATCATTTTTGTGTGTCTTATTTTTTTCGAGTCCAGTCTTTACATTAAGAGTCAGAAAGAAAATTGCTCGATAAACTAGACGTTTGTTTTTTTTTAAATACTTTTAATCGACAGTGTAGAGCATGTGCCTAATCCACCATTACGATTTTTGATGATTCCAACAAAGATGCTACAAAATTGTTAAATATAAGAAAATTTTCTGTTGATTTTTAGGTAAGACTAGGTTTATCTATGCTAAACCCGGTGTAAATTTTGAAAAATGAGAGCGCTACGCAAAAGTGAATGGTTTTTTGACACATATAACTCTCGTTTGACTCAACAGACTGGCTTCATTTATACATCATTTGATCACAAAATCTTACAAATATTTTTGTAAGTGCTATTAGTATACTCAGTTCAATGTTTCAACTTAAAAATGATCTACTCTTGCTAATTTGCAAACAGGATGCAAATATGGTTTTCCCTTTCCGGGTCCTCAAAAATGGGTAACAAATGGGACAAATTGTCTTCTACTTCTTATTTCATTTAGTTTCATTCCATGATGAATGCAGAAATAGCCACACCCCTCATCTGCAAAATTATTTTGCTTTGTTGCCGGTGTCTGATTTTATAATTAGTTGCGGTTATATCCCTGATGTAACTCACCACAATTTTTTTAATCTTTAGAACGGCGCACGTCATGCAAGGTAAATACATCAAAGCTGCCTCGCGTATGATATTTTGTTAAGCGTGTTAATCTTTAGGTTTCTATTTATTAAATAATCAATTTGGCCAAAAACGATCGTAATTTTCTTACCATCAGCTGTGCATATTCATTAATCATAACAATCTGTTCGTTTGATATTTCTAAAACTAGCACTTCATGTGTATTTGTTCCTGCAATTGTTTGCACTGTTGGATTACTCGATTATAACCTGCACTTACATTGTTATTATGCTGAAGCTTCCTGAGATAAGATATCATCATGTTGAAGAGCCTGTTATTCAGTATCTTGAAAACGTATCATTAGTCTAAAATCAGCGTCTAAACTGGCAGCCTTGACCAGAGATGGCATATCGCGCTAATGTTACGCTGGCTGGCATCGGTTGTACCACAGATGCTACAACCATAACTCACCACCAGATAATGCAAAGTGCTCTTTTATTCGGTGGAAAATAGTCAGAGCGCCTGTGGTGGGATTGGCAGGTTAGTGAACCACTCTCTCTTTTTAAACGAGCGCTCTCACGTGTTCTCATCTGTCTTTGCCACGTGCTCTCTTTGATCACTGTCGCGTACACTTGTGCGAGGACGCGCCAAAAGCTCTTTCTGCTGGTTAACTGGTGCGATTGAAATTGAAAACGTCGTCAGAA
>JASCZW010011681.1:0-31165 GCA_034211315.2 Aedes japonicus
CACACCAGTCTTGATAAAAGTCATGCTCATTAGATTCAAAAGCGTGGATTTTCAGGCAACATAACATTGACTACCTATAAGTTTCATGCGAAAATCAAATGATAACTCATGACAACAAACGTAACCAGAAGAATGAACGTTCAATTTTCAAAATGCTGTGATATTCATTTATGTAAACAAGTTCATTTTCAAAACGAATTTCAAAATATCAGAAATGAAATTCAATCAACCACAATGAATATCAATTACCCGTCGAGATCGGAAAAATGCAAGGGCAGTCCAGTCCAGGGTATTCTTGCACAACATTGCTAGCATCCATTGCTCTGGGACGGCCCTGGTTGTTCCATGTTTGGATTAGGATTCAAAATCACTTAATAATGAAAAATCATCACAAGAGATGATATTCAGATTTCATCACATGAAATTCATGCTTACCGATTGATAATCAAAACAACAGTGACAGCAGATGTTTGACCCGCACATAGAGCCGACTTCATTCATTGCAGCAAACAAAATTCAGTTGGCATAGAAGTGACAGCGGTAGCCATGAAAATCGGGAAAGTAAACATCATCATTACACTGGGATAAAATCATTTTCACTTCTCATTGATATTTTATGAAAATTCAAGGCACTGATACACACACATCTTCATAATGAGAGGTGTGCAAATTTTTTCAATGCACTATGATGATAGGAAGTACGTCAAGTTTAAGTCGACCAAATTTTGATCGAAACACCCTTTACTGTACTGCATGGAAATCCAGACACTTTTGTATGCTGCTTATCATAGTCTACCGTGCAGTTTTCAGTTAGTAAATTGAAACGCCTGTATAGAATGTTGAAAAAATATGTTATCAAAATTAATTTAAAATTTAATGGCGGGTTTTATAGACTGTTCGGATATCAATGCATCGCGGTAATGACCTGCCTCTTGCGATTTAATGTTGGCTACTACACTTTTAGTCTAGCAGATTTACCATAACCTGCGATAACCTAGATGACCATAACCCAAATGACAATTTAAATCTTTCGATAGAATTACAGGAACAGAGCATGGTGATTGTTTTCTTTATAGTTTATCGCTCTAAATGTTAAATTATGGATATTTCGATGCATCTATATTCAATTTCATTTTCATCGCCATTTTTACAGATGATACAACATACTAACGAAAGCAAACGCTTGTTTCTTTAGAACGTATTATGGCACACTTTCGCATCGTCTAACAAATTGTGCAAGTATCCAGTGGTGTCGGCAATAATGTGAAGAGGGGGTCGTCTCACCATGTTAGAAACCACATTGTTAGGGTACTTCTTTTTCTCCCATTCCAAGGAATTGAGATTCAAGATCATATCACTATAGCTCTCCAGATAGAATTTGTAGGATTTTCTTAAAAAGGTGTGACGTAGTGCTGCATCGTGAAACCATGGCCAAAAAGAAACAATGTACAATGCAGAGAGTGAAACAAACTCAGGGCCTAGCATTCAATAATTGAAGAAGGTTGGCAATTTGTCTAATTTAATGTTTTAGTTTTTAATTGAAGGTTGTTCACTTGTGGAAGTAAACAAAGAATAAACTATTTTTACCACTCCATTTTAAAGTCATTTGGGTAGCGATATGCATCTTTGGAGGCTCCAACTTTTACGGCCTTCATGGACCACGGTTGGTGACGAAAGGTCTAGAAGTCCTTCACCTATCGTCTTGTGTTGGTTGCTTATCCACGAGAATGGTATCGTCTGATTATTAATGCACATTGAGCACTGAGACAGCCTATTTATTCTTCTTCGACACGAAAGTGGTCCTTTTTTTTTTTTTTCAAATAGTGTTTTTGTTTTCAAAAGTGAAAGTGAAACAGCTGAAGTTCATTAAATCATTTTTCTGGTGTTTCTACTCGGAAAAGATTGAAAATGTAAATCCTAATTGATAGCAACTAACTATGAATTACAAACCTTTATCAAATGTTACTGATACGTACATTCCAACAAGACAAACTAAACAAGTATCAGAATTCATCGAAGCATAGCGAATATGTTATTTTATTAAGGAACAATTGCGGAAATTTCAATAGCAACATTACCCAGGAATCGCCGTATTCCCCCCTATATTTTGAATTAGGTCGACACCACTGCATACATCATACGACAAAAGGATACCGTTCGCCGAGATGGAAATAATTATTGTGCCTGAAGCTGTTGTTGAGTGATTTCAATAGGTTGGTTTTTGAGGTGCAAAATGAAGATGAAGATGTGGTGCAAGCTTGCTGCTTGGCCTGTGGTTGGGTAAAATTAGCGCCTGCAGGCATCTCTGGTGGGTGTGCAGTGTGCACACTTAGTTTGTACAATGCAGTTGTTTTTTATGCGGAACAATTGCTGTCCTTGCATGGAGCACTTAGCATATTCTACAGTTCGTAAGTCTTGGTGGCGCTCTAATTGAAGCATATCAAAGGTTGAGGGCCTGGCGAATTTTCATGTTCCATTATTTTGTCACGTTCTAAATGTTTTGTTGTTATGAAATGTTTTTTGTTTTCATTTCTGAACGTCTCAGACTGAGTAGTAGACTGACAAGTAATCTAACCGTACCTACCCACATTCATGAAATGAGTTTGTTGGCTTCTCTCCGATCTTAATAATTTGATTTTCAAAAAATTTCACAGTAGCAAATATGTGTACTGCCGACGGTTTGTTTATTTGCGTGAATCTATCGTAGCGCATTCCATATAAATCGAACACTTATAAACATATTCTATAACTTTTTGATCAATACATAACTAAACTTAACAATGATGAGAGGAAACCGGCTTATTTTAGCTTTCCTAAAATAAAGGACATTCATATATTTTGAACATAAAAGTAGACCTATTTAAGATGACAAAATCAAGTGGCAGTATTGTTTCCATCGTAGAGGAAGCTATAGGGCAACAATGTCGTTGTCATGAAAAATCTTCCATAACTTCCATAATCTTCCATAAATTCCATGGAGTTGTCAAATTTAGTATAGATATATTTCGGAACAATAAGTCGCTTTATTTAATGCACGCATTAATCCCCGTGATTGTAAAGTGAAATTTAATTTGGATTTCAATTTAATACTTACATCAAAATCTATTTTTGAATTACAATCATAATTTTATTCACTAGTCTTTTTATGTTCTGCTAGTTGTCTCATACTACTGTTGTTAAATAGATACATCAATGTCTTTGATATGAATGTTTTATACAAAAAGTGGTTTAAAAATGTTCATTGAAGGAGACACTGTAGCTTCAAATTCAAGCTGTAAAGTTTTATTGAGAAATGCTTACAGAAAATTGTACAAAAAGCGGGAAATTTATTTTAAAGAGTTTTAATTAGAAAACTGAAGCCACTTGTAGCAACTACATATATCTGTGGATCACTGAATATCTGCGAAAAATCACGTTAGCCAGTCGTGTTGTAACCGGACCGAGGTTTCCGGCCTTTGTTTCAATGATACGAAACTGACACGCTTCCTGCTCCTTCCTGCTGCCACAACTGCTACAGCTGGTTCGTCCGCTACTGCTAAGTCTCGTCCGTTGTTTCCGTCACAAGAATGTCTCAACGAGCACAAGCAGGTTCTATTTATACTATGCGCGAACTCTTGTTTACACTGCGTTGCTAGAGCAACCAATGAAAGAGAGCTTCTTACGCATGCTTTTTATTATGAGTTATATCACGTTCAACTATGTTTACTCAAATGATTTGTAGTAGTTTTGCGCATATCTCGAAACGTAATGCTATCGAATATTTTAGTAAGTATTTTTCCATACCAAGCCTGTCTACAAGTCGTTCTTGCGCTCATCCACTCGGAGTCTAAATTGATTATATGAGAATAGGTTGTTTGTCTCAACCCGTTTGTCAACAAACAAGTCAATAAAACCGTTCAAGTAGTTTTCGGAAAATATAGTTCGCGGGTTTGTTGGCCTTCCATGGAAAAACTCATCTCTAATCGTCTGGAACAGTGTTGAGTTCCAGAAACTGATTTACGAAGTATAACATGCGCCTTTTATCGAAGTCTGGAAGGTTATTCAGTAAGTTGAACATAAACATAAACATAAACATAAACATAAACATAAACATAAACATAAACATAAACATAAACATAAACATAAACATAAACATAAACATAAACATAAACATAAACATAAACATAAACATAAACATAAACATAAACATAAACATAAACATAAACATAAATATAAATATAAATATAAATATAAACATAAATATAAACATAAATATAAACATAAATATAAACATAAATATAAACATAAATATAAACATAAATATAAATATAAATATAAATATAAATATAAACATAAATATAAATATAAATATAAATATAAATATAAATATAAATATAAATATAAACATAAATATAAATATAAATATAAATATAAATATAAATATAAATATAAACATAAATATAAATATAAATATAAATATAAATATAAACATAAATATAAATATAAACATAAACATAAACATAAACATAAATATAAATATAAATATAAATATAAACATAAACATAAATATAAATATAAACATAAACATAAATATAAACATTAATATTAATATTAACATTAATATAAATATAAACATAAATATAAATATAAATATAAACATTAATATTAATATAAATATAAATATAAATATAAATATAAATATAAACATAAATATAAATATAAATATAAACATAAATATAAATATAAACATAAACATAAACATAAACATAAACATAAACATAAACATAAACATAAACATAAACATAAACATAAACATAAACATAAACATAAACACAAACATTAACATTAACATTAACATTAACATTAACATTAACATTAACATTAACATTAACATTAACATTAACATTAACATAAACATAAACATAAACATAAACAATAACATAAACATTAACATAAACATTAACATTAGCGTTGTTTTTGAGAAGGAAATAATTTCTCATCACCATGAGGCTCTAGGAGTAGACAGCATTTTTTTGCTAGAACAAAGTTGTGAAGAGAAAGTATTGATAGTTCCGTTAGATCACGGCAGGCGGTGAAAATTGAATAGAAGTAGTTTGAAATTGAGCGGAGGGCATTTTGAGGTAGTATTCCGAAACAGGAAACACAGACTTTTGCCAAGCATCCCCATGCGGGGTAGGTCAAGGCGTGATCGAATACACCACCTTGACTGGCAAAAATCTGTGCACTTGATCGTGCTCATATACTACCCATAGCTTTTTTTAATAGTTCTAACGAACTGTCTACTTTTACTCCCAAATCCCCTACATGGGAGAGAAACTATTCCCGCTCCTTTTTGGGTTTATTTTTGGCATACGACTTCTGCTTTACCATACATCCACTCGTTGTCTATGACTTAAAGACCTCGGAGGGGAAAGGCGGAAAGCGTTGTATGTACTGGGACCAGGGATATACAATACAATCAGGGTCTTACATCGTCGAAGCATTAAAATGAAAATCATCAATCGCCTCTGTATTCATTTCACTCCACTTCAATTAACTTTCGTGTAGTGAATAAACCTTACCTTCACCGACTCTCTTCCAATTCACTTCCTGTCAAACGGTTAAGCTAAAATTTATTTGCGATCTAGCCATCTTCGAAAGCGTTTCAATTGAAATTCAGGCTTGCTTCAACCGACGTGGGAATGTTTAGCTCATCATTCCACGACGATTTTCATTTGGTTTTAAAGTTGTATGACCCTGCATACAATATGTTTGATTCTACTGTCGTGCATAACTATGATGGCACTACGAAGCATAAAATGATTATGTGAGAATTTTTTTAATCAGTTTTTCTGCAGTGTGAAGGCATCACTCTTCCCAAATTGAACATTTAGGATAGGCATTCAATCAGTTCTAGATATTTGATGAGACTTAAACGGAGACAGTTATTCAAAGACCGTTATCATGTTTATATAATTCAAGTGCCATTATGGTACATTTAAAATATTTAACCCCTCTTTTTCCCATTCCCCATCTACTTGACGTCTTCTCCTAAGAACCTGTTCTACTGTACACCATGTATGGTACCTAGTGCTACTTTTTGATGGAAGTGATGAACAGAATGTGTTCCTTTGGCATACAAGTCTCGTTTGAGAGAAGCGGTATTATTTCCACACACTCAAGCATCTCACACGTTGGTTTGAAGATGAATATCGTTATGCAAATGTTGTTTGATATGCATCTATGATACGAGAGGATGCCTTGCTAGTTCTTATAAATCAAGAGTTGCTAACGCTTATCTCATCAGTAAATTTACCACTGATTTTATATCATCCTAATTTCAATTATGTCGTAAGATATGGCATCTTGAAACATGTAATGGAATAATCTTAACAACACACAAAACAAAAACTGAATTTTAGTATGCGATGGAAATATTCATTTATGTTAGGTTTATTTTACATTCTGTACGTAGACCAGCACTTTGTAGGATATGTTGTTAAAAAATTACGTAAAAATTAAGTCAATACAAAATTGTATGGTATTTGGTGCACTTCATATATGCATCATATTGAACATTCATACACACAAAGTTTTCTGATTGTGGATTACTGAAACGCAGAATCCAATTTGATCAAAAATCACACATCTACACATCGAAGGATTCAACAGAAAGATTGATGCAATCTCCGTCCATTAGAGCTCAAATGAGATCGTAAATCATCAATAAAGGGATTGATTTTTGCCAAGTCACATCCACTTAACGTTATAACATAATTGAAACCGAGCTGCTAGCTTAAGATGAAGGTAATCATATTGATGCGTCATGGGGTAAGAGTCACCGGATAGATCTTCGTTTGATAAAATATACGAAATATATGTGCATCTGTTCGTTTTCTAGCTAACATGAAACATAGCACAAAGGTCTATTTCAATTAAATGCAAATCTAGAATAGTGAACAGCTACTGCTTGAACTGATTGAGAGTGAGCAGGTAGCAACTTTGAGAATAACAAATACTGTTGACCAATCAGTTATAGAAGGTGTAATAGTTTTTTAGATAATAAAATTGGACCTTTTGTGGTTTTAAAGAATTTGTCTAACGCTGGTGCTTGAAACAAATTTTTATACACAAGTGAAATGAATATTTCATGTTGCTCTTGTAAGAAACTGAACATAAATGTTTTCTTTGAAGAGTTATGATTGAAACACGTAGGCTTTCGATAAGAAATACATGAGGGCAAACGTAAATTAACGCAATGTGGAACGTAACGTTTGCATGAAAAAAAAATGGACTTATTGCGGATGGGGATAAAAAAAAAGCTAAGACAGATAATTGCTTTTGATAAATTTCTCATGGAAGGTCATTATTTAAGCTTACTTGCAAAAAAAAATCCTTGCGAGCAGCCTTCCAACAGTTAACCGGAGCATTGAAATTTCTTTCTGATGATTGTCAGCCACAGCTGCATCTTCTAGGGGAACTTGGTGTGCAAGGTTGCGGCTTATCATTTTTGACTTATCCATATTCATTTGCCGATAGCTCTTCTCAGAAGCTCAATTTCAAAATATAATGTATGATGAACTTATGGTGCTTGAGTAGACCTACAACTTGGTCTAACAATACATAGCTCTATCTCTTATATCTGAGAAATAAGAGCGTATATTCGCAGTGATCTTCGCGATGATATTCGCGGTGAAGATCACGCGATTATCATCGTGAAGATCACTGCGAATATACGCTCTCATGCCAAAGATATAGGAGTTAGAGCAATGTACTGTTAGACAAAGTTGTAGGTCTACTCATGCACTATAAGTTCATCATACATCATATTATCAAATCGACCCTCTGAAAGGAGATATTGGCAAATGAATATGCCTGAGTCAAAAATGATAAGCCGCAACCCTGTTGGTGTGTGAAACAAACTTCACCTCTGACTGCCCTGTCAGTCGTTGCCACCAAGGGTGAGATA
This sequence comes from Aedes japonicus, assembly GCA_034211315.2. Classification (NCBI taxonomy): domain Eukaryota; kingdom Metazoa; phylum Arthropoda; class Insecta; order Diptera; family Culicidae; genus Aedes; species Aedes japonicus. Next base: position 7,949 of record JASCZW010011681.1, read on the forward strand.
GGTCTCATCGTCCATCACCACCGCCACGTCGTGATTCGCCAGGAAAATCGAGTTGACCATCTTATTCAGTCGCTGCCGTTGCGTCACTGCCTGCAACTCCGAAATAAGTGGAAGTGACTTCCGCTTTCTGACATGTATGTTCATGTTCACCAGGTACTTTTTCACTGTTTGGCCGGTAGCCACTTTTCTCTCGAGCTTCCTCTTCAGCATCCTTTGTAGCTTCTTGTAGCTCAGGGTCGTCGGCCGTCCAGAACCGGACTTTCGTTCGATGCTGTGATTGTTGTCTAATAGTGCCAAGATGTTGTAAATGCCGGAAGCGGCGTACCTGGCGTCCACAAAGTGCCGCACGATGTCCGTTTTCGACGTGGCGGGGTGCTGTTCTTTGAACGCGCACACTTCTGAACGGACTTGCTCCACTGTTTTTGCCATCACGGTTAGAGTTCGACTGATAGAGCTTTCAAATTTTGTCTGCTGACTCATGGGTAACTATGATCGATGCTGGGTAGTTTCGTCAGTGCGGGTAAAGGTGAACCCATGAAAAATCGGCAATTTTTCTCCATTTTTTAATGCAAACGTTATACAGCCCTGAAATTGGTCATGCTCATGACATGAAATTATGCAACAGAACTATGCTTAAAAAAACCAACGAATATCTTATTGCACGGCAACAACCAGATTCTGCTATGCAGACTCGATTTGTAACAATTTCAACCGAAGCAGGTGACAGAAGTCTTTCTCTTATATGGTCGCGACTCTCTTACAGTTCATCATTTTCCAGCGTGACTTATGTTCGTTGCATACTTTTATGGTTAGTGAGCGACTGCTGTGTTGCTGTCGTGATTTCCAACACAAAAAATATTAAACTTCTCGTCAACGTTATGTTAATTTTTGCAGACAAATATAGCAAACCATACTTGATATAGTGAAACCACGTGGGCCGGTTTTCTGAAATAGTTATTAGTGTGCAACTAAGCTTTCGCTGTTTGTCAGTAAATGGCTCTTGCAGTAAGATTTTGGTCGATTCTGGTCGATTTTGACACATCCAAACCGTCATGAATCAAGGTTCGGCATATGGCAAACAACCCGCGTTGGCACATCATTGATTTTTATTTTGGTATATAATTCTAATTCTGTCAACATGTCTAATTTTTTGCCAAACAATCGTCATTGACGGGAAGTGTTGATTTTCTTCTTCCATTTGAAGAAAATGGAATCTCAAGTGCATTGAGAGCTTCAAAAAGTGTAAGTAAATGCTGTTTTAACAACAATGAAACAACATCCATGATTGGTTCCGTCGCTTCAAAGACGGTGATTTTGATGTTCAGGACCGTCCACGTGAAGGAAGGCCCAAAACCTTCTATGACGCTGAATTGCTCGATAAGGATTCGTGCCAAAAGCAAGAAGAGCTTGCTTTAGCATTAGGAGTAATCCGTCTAGCCATTTCCAAGCGATTGCATGCGTTAGGAGTGATTTGAAAATAAGGAACTTGAGTTCCTTATGATTTGAAGTCAAGAAACGGTGAGCGTCGTTTTTCGCCTGTGAACAACTGCTCCAGCGGCAAAAAAGGAAGGGGTTTCTTCATCGCATCGTGACGGGTGATGAAAAATTGATACATTACAGGTAGGACCAGATCAGTGTTATTTATTATTACGATCTAATAACGCTGCATAGTATGCGCCTGTAATGGTTGACCCTTTTTCAAGATAGTCGATGAATATTACACCTTGCGCATCCCAAAACACGGAGGCCATAACCTTTCCCGCCGTTTGTTGCATTTTTGGGCGCTTCGGAGCACTTTCACCCGGTGAAACCCACTGTTTTGCCTGCTGCGATGACTTCGGTGTGTAGAAATGGATCCAAGTTTCACCCATGGTTATGAATCAGCGCAGGATTGCGTGTAAACTTGCTCAAATTCTCCTGAGAGGTTGTAACATGAATGCGTTTTTGGTCCATTGTAAGCAAATGCGGCACCCGTCGCGCACAGAGCTTCTTCATACCCAAATGCATGATGTTGTTAACTCGTTCCATTGAAATGCCTAAAGCCTTAGCTAGCTTTCTCAATTTCACTTTTGGATCCTCCAATACTATATCATGGATTTTATCGACGTTCTCTGTTGTAGTGAGCTCATTTGGACGTCCAGAACGCGGTGCGTCAACGGTGCTCGTACGGCTACAACGAAAATCAGTAAATCACTTATGAATCGTTTGAATCGACGGAGCAGAGTCTGGAAAATACCTATCCAGCTTGGCTTTGTTATCGGCATCCGTTTTCTTGCGTAGAATTAGTATTTTATCAAAACTCTTACTCGGCTTTTTCCATTTAAAAAAAAAACTTGCGGATCGCTCTCTTCTCACTGTTGTCACTAATGAATGCGGGGACAGAAATGGCTGAAATGTTGACAGCCGTCGTTCAAAGAGTTAAGCTACCAACGCCATCTGTAGGAAATTAAAGGGACTTTTCAGGAAGCCTAGTACTTAGGAACGCTCAAATGGGAATTTATAACCCACCCGAAATATTGCCCAGATAGTACGCCGTCCGATTATGACTTGTTCCGTTCAAAAGTACATGGTCTGACTGAACGGCAGCTCCACTCATATGAAGGCATCAGAAAAAGTACTAGTATTAGTACAAGACACAGAAGAAGTCTGCACATTGTAGACGAAATACGAGTATCTGTCAAGATTAACAATAAAGGTAGCTGGAACTAAATGGAAATTACCAATCTTTTTTCTCATTTTCTAGTTACAGGTATTCCAATAAAATGCTCACACTCACCAGGGTTCATCAGGAAATGGCATGATTGCCTAAAAAGCTTAGATAGCCTCAAAAGAAGAACACTGCTGCCGTGCTACAACAGTGGTAAAGGTTGGTAATTTTTTTTGTTTATCTTTAATAAAGTTAAATTTTTTATCAAAAAAGCAGCGAAAACTTACTTGCGCTCCTAATAAAAAAAAAATGTTCTGAACCTCAGACTAATATGCTACGGTTAGTTAAATTTTCAATTGTAACTTTTTCAATTATTAATCACAAACAACATGCAACAGGATTTATGCTTGCTTAGATAATATTGGTAAGATGTTTGTAATTATGCACCACCAAAATGTTGAAAAACATTCTTTGTTAGGGCAAAACATTTCGAGGAATACGGATGTAATGTTGACTTGTGAGCTCCTCTTTGAGTTTATTCATGAATGAATTTTCATCTCATGCTTTAAATTTCGCAGTAAAAACAATTTTCATTAGGTTTTCTTCTATATTTTTTAAAACATTACATTGTTGCCAATATTCCACTTCCACTGTACACAAAATTTTAGAAATCTAGTTTTGATAAAAAACTATATTGAAACACTTTTATGATTTTTACTCATGTTCCTCCGACCACACAAATATTTATAGCACAACACATTTAAAGCACTGTCATTCACATAATACATGTTTTTTTTAAACTCATAATAAGTATACTTAAAAATACAATGCACTGAAGCTCAGTTGAGTGCTTTTGAATGCGGAACCAACCATCAATCAGCAACCATCCAAATTGTAAATTCATACACTCACTTTATGCTTTTTGGATCAGTGCAATAATCTATTGAGGCAACCCAATCATAACAAATCGTTTAACTAGCTTCTTTGCTGGAAGTTTCCCTTACGAGACGTGGTGGTTGCCGATTTGTCCCATAATTACCCTTCCGCCTAGCGAATCATGTCCCCTCTTTGGGGCGGTCATTTTTATTCCCCTTTGTTTTCTCACCACATTATTGTTAGCAGTAAATATCCCTTCGCTTCCGGCAGTAACCTATTGGTGGTTGTACTGCATTGGATTGTCCGTATATATATTTTTTTGCATGAAAGTGTCATTCAGGTCTCAGAAGGGTTACTTTTATGAGATTACTCTCTGTTGTTGACACAAAAAGTGTGAGTTTAGTTGTTCATTTTTATTCTTGTCGTTATCGCTTCATAGATCAAGAACTCGTAAAATGTAAGTACGGAATCGGTTTGTTGAAAGGTTCGTGGATAATTGATTTTTTCTTTTCTAACAGGAAATGTTGTTTAAGGAAAACATGTGAGAATCTTAAAATATTCAAGCATTATGAGTGTGTGTTGAAATATTACAGCCAGTGCCGCAGATTGCATCAAAGAAAATGCTCCTCTTTTGTTGAAATATAGAGACTTCAGTATTATGGGCCAGTCGTCGATTTATTTTGATTTGAAATATTCGAAATGTTTGTTATTTGTCAAATCCTTGTTCTTAGTTCCTTGCGTGAAGTTTACGATTACAAGTTATGCAAGCAAAAACTTTCATATCAACATTAGAATTTAAAAGTGGAAGTTTGTTAACTAGGGAAAGATATGACGAGAAAGTATCAATAGTTTCAATGAATAGTGCAGTCTGAAAATTGAATATTCGTTGATGGGAATGGTCATTTAAAGCTAGTAAAAATAAAGCTTTCAGAAAAAAATGACAGTCGAGCTACTTGAAGGTATTTGGTATTTTATGCCGTTAAGCTGAGTAAAGACTTTTTCCAAGATCTCAACTATTGCAATCTCGGTGATCTACACTCAGTAGCAAAAAAAAAGCCGAGCAAAATTTTGCTTCCAAAGTACGCGTTGTTCAACCTTCTGTAACTTTGTCAATTATCAATATATTTGGCTGAAATTTTGACAACACTATAAGTTACAGAAGGTTGAACAACGCGTATTTTGGAAGCAAAATTTTGCTCGGCTTTTTTTTGCTACTGAGTGTATATTACCGTACACGGCAAAACTATCTTAGTTTGTATGATTCATCGAAATTGAACCTTAATTAGTTTATGACGCAAATCATGCTGTTTGCCCCGTTAATTTCGCTCATATCGGACTTATCGCTAGCTGATGATCACTATTGGTAACTGCCAGTGCAACATACATAAAGTCACGTCAGGGATTGTTAAAGGAAGTCAACTAGGGCGATTTATGATTGAATTTTGTCATCGAAGGCCTCCAAATGTCATATGTAGATAATCCTTAAATCTAACTCTAGATCCGTGCTATTGATGACTGCATCTTCCTTCACTGTCAATTCGAAGCCTTTTGCAGTTTAATGAACTCTGCAAAATCCGGTGATTTTAGGCGTATAATTACGATGTTTACTATTCTTCTTTCTTAGCGTTTCAATTGTTTTCACAATTAGCTTATTGCTTGCTCTCAATTTAGTGTTCTAAATGCACTTCTTTAGTTATTAATTGAATGCTTTCGATGCCAGTTGTCATTTTTGTATAAGTATAGTAATGTGGCAAGTGCAATCATACTCTATGCCCGGAGAGTCGAGACATTTTCGTGAACGATTTTGTTTAGACCAGACTGGGATTCGAACCCGACCACCTTCAGCATAGTGTGCTTTGTAAATGCGCCTTTGCCGACTGAGCTAAGGGAGGCCTACTAAATTGGATAGTCGGTTAGCTCGCTGAAACCCGTTGCAAGCAATTTAAGAGATTGTTTAAGGCTTTGTACATCAGGTGAAGATCTGAAAGAGACTGGGCGAAATAACCGAGGTACATGATCTGCAAATAGGAGGATAGCGACGACCACTTGATGAGAGGCTACGAATGCTCAGCGTATAAAAAGGCTGCGGCAGGCCAGCAGTAATGGAGATCACCCAATTAAATCTCAATCATGCACATCAATTTTTCTGGCGGTTGACATCGGAAAAAAGCCACATTAAAATTGTTGCAGAGCCGTCTCGAGTTCCTTTTGACAACGGTAGCTGGATTGTGGATGGAGTAGGAATTGCTGCTATACATGTTATGGGAAGGTATCCTCATAGAAAAGCGATTTCCAGCATGCATAAAGGTTGTTTTTACTTTCAGAATCATGGTGATCTGGTAATCTAAGTGGTGTGTAGCACTACACATGAAGATGCAGTCATGTCACCAGATGTTTGATAGACTTATATCCGAAGATCTGTCACCATCAGAGGAGACTTCAATGCTTGGGCAGTGGACGCATCAACACAAGGGGGTACAGCCTGCTGGAAGCTATAGAAAAGCTGGAAGTTATGCTCTCCAACGAAAGTACACCAAACATTTAACAAAAACACTAAACACTCAAAAACCTTCGTGCAGTTGTTTCATAGCTAGAAGATGCGTTCAGAAAGCATGCCTAACGGATAGTCACGGCAAAGATCGAAGGTCACAAAAGCCATCGGGGGGCCAGAATCGTATAAGCCTATATGTTTCTCGGATACAACCTTTTGGAAAAGGTTATCCTCAACAAGTTGTAAAAGTGTATGTTGAGTGAGCATGGTTTGTCATTGAACCAGTTTGGGTTTTGGAAACTCAACGGTGGATGCAATTCGGAATGTCGTTGATAGTGCGGAGAAGGCTTGTAAGCAAAAGTGGAAAGGAAATTCTTAGTGCACTGTGATAACGATAGACGTCAAAAATACTTTCAAAAGTGTTGGGGAACCATCGCCAAAGCGCTGCACATAAGAAGGGATCCTGAATATCTTTGTAGGATTTTGAAGAGCTACTTCCAGAACCAGGTTTTTTGGTACGATATAAAAATCAGGTCGGTAACATGGATCACGGCGAAAGTTCCACAAGGTTCTATCCATGAATCCTTGGTCTAATTGGAGTTGAGATCTTTGATTTTGCGGACGACGTGGTCCTGACATTCTATGCGAGACGCTGGAAAAGGTACAAATGGCAACCAAAGGAATCGGCACAATTGAAGATTGAACTGCTATTAGTCAGTAAGTGCTGAAATTTCTGTTCGATGACATGCCAGTGTGTGCTGATGTAATTGGGATTGATGATGGACGACCGGCTGAGTTTCAACAGCCTCATCGAATATGGCTGTGAGATGGCGGCGAAAGTTATTACGCGGATATCATGCCGAATAACAGTGAGCCAAGCAGTAGCAAGATGCATCGTCTAGCTAGTGTTTCCTCATCGAGGTTTGGTAGTTCAGCCTGGGTTTCAACGGTATCAACCAAGTAGAACCAGGCGATGTTGAACAGGGTTTATGGTCTCATGGTCATGCGAGTCGCCGGAAGCAGTATTCGTTATTGCCGGGATCATCCCTATCATCATTACCCCCTACCGGTAGACAACGAATGCTACAACTGGATGGAAAAGGAGTTCTTAAGGTCATGCGAGCGGAAAATGCACAAAAACATGGCGAAGTTAACTTTCACTAGACGCCGTTGCTGTCAGATCATGGCTGCTACTAAAAGTATCTGCACACAAAAAGTATCTGCTGCTACAAAAAGTATTCGGACACGTTGTTGGACAGACAGACGTCAAAGAGGCATCGGGGTACGTGGTTTTCAACAGCTAACGGTTCTGATCAATGCAACGCCGGCTTAACGTCGGGACAGACACAAGTCCAGGCAACGTCGTCCTTGTGAATGCGTCGTGAGGAAAATACATGGAACACGTTTAACAGAGCCAAATCACAAATTATTTCGGTTCTGCAGTGAAAATGGTGTGAAAAAAAGCTAGCGGTTGAATGAAACAGCGGATAGTTTGTCTCAGGAGATGATCCACCACCAGGGAAATATCTCATCGGTACAGCCTAAGAATAGAATATTTTTAAGATGATGGCGATATTAATAAGAATACATGTTGTAGAATGGATATTATTAGTGATATCTCAGTAATGGCCCGTGCCAACTTTTGAACTGCATCATTGAACATTAACTCAACCGGCGAGTGGGGTAGTGGTAAGCGCGACTGTTTTTTGGCACCCAAGGGGGTCTCAGCCGAGGTCGGGAAGATCTTTTGACGTGAAAAAAAAAATTGGTCATGCCTTTCTTCAGGAGGGAGGTGATGCCGTTGATCTCAGTTCATGTATTGATACACCGATTTGCCAAAAAGATTTGATCAAGACAGCGAACGAAGAAACGATTCAAGAAGCAACCGAGGCTTCAAACTGCTCAAATCATTGAAAAGAATACATCTTATTTTAAAAAGATCGTCCCATGCCGCACCTTTGATGGCGCGTATGGCAAATTTTACCTACATGTCAAAAAATCATTTCAAAATTGTGTGACACGCTGCATATTATATCTTCGTAACATCAGAAAGCACATATATTTAGCATTTACATGCAACCTAACACTAATCAGTCATTAGCATGAAAATGTTTGAAAGAATTCATCATAGCTGTAAACTTGTTGGTGGTATGTAGGTCATTCCGATTGACGTTGGCTAATTTGCATATAATTGACGACACTTATATACTCGACATCACATCTGGTTAATGGGATAACCAAAGGTTTGATAAAAAGTCGTTCCGATGTACCAAAATGTTGGGCTAAAAGAGTGTACAATGGATCCACATATAATTAAAATAGTAGGGTATTTTTGATACTCAGAATGGTGCATTAGCAATAGTGCATGTGCAGATTGAGCCGTTATTAAGCTTTCCACAATATTCTTGAGAATTTAAGTGTGAACGATTCTTTCAAGTGCTTTCCGGTGTGAGTAGAGGAACTGGTGGTAATATGCACCATTGAGCGAAATAACCAAACCTTTTATTTTTTCTTTGAGAAGTCATTTTGCTAAACATTTCATTGTTTTAACGGATAATATTTAACCAATAAAAATAATCGGTATTTTGCTTTCGCACAAATTATAAAAATCAAAGTTTGTTTCTTAACATTTTTATGAAATATTAAAGCGATATATATTCTGAGTTTGTATGGGGTCGAATGCCGCAATTTCATATTAATTATAAATCAATCGACTCCAAAGCGAGCTTTACGATCTGCGAGATAACAGATGTTCTAATGCCCCATACTGTTCAGTGATTTCTAAACGACTGTCAATATACAAGTTATGTAAACCTGGACTTCCGAAAGAAGAAAACCTGAGTGCATCCTACAAAACTAACCAAGTATACCAGGCAACGCCTTCAAGTATGCAAACTGGATTACGTAGTGGTCGTATCATCGTTATGGGGAATGGATTATGCTCCGTCGAGAGGCTTGTATTGCCTCCTTTCGCTGTAGGCATTTTTGTAAAGCATTTGTTTGTAAAATCCTTTTGCAAGTAATAATTTCATATTACAGTATGATTTTCTTAGGACATACAGACAACAGGTTGGGCTAATGAGCTAACTAAAATAATGTGTATATTTTTGATCGTTTAGTGAAGGAAATCAAACAACTTAGCACGAGTTTGTAACATCGTTATGGGGGATACATTATGCCTCGTAGAATGGCTTAAAATGCTCCCATATTAAGTTGAAGGCTTCTATAGAGAACATTTTTTGTAAGATCCTTTTTCAAGTTGAGCTAACTAAAATAAATTGAATATTTTTAATCATGTCGATCAAATCGATATGTTTCTTGTGGAATGCATTTTACTCCCCGTTACCCCAAATTGTCCGACACACGTTCTCTTCAGCTCGGCTTACAGCTTTCAATACATAACTCAGTAATTTACGGTTCAATAATTGTAAGTACTTATTACCATCGTAGAGCTTCACCTACATGGATGCGGTTCATTCGGGTGATTCCACAGACAGCAATAAACAAACACCACGCGGCAAATAAATGAAACATAGCTTGCGGAAGTGTTGAAAAACCTGTCATATTTGAATGAGTGCACAAAGTAGAGGGAAGAAAAATCGGTTTTCTACATGTGGTACGGGCTTTCCAAAGTGTGGAAGGAAATCGTCTCACTTGTTCACACTTGACTTACAATGTCACCGTGTTTTCTTGTTCAATTGTCGTATTTCCGATGGATTGGGTGAAGTTTGCTGCCCTTCTACGTAAGGCAACACTGGCAGATGCCACCGATAAATTGCTTCCGAATGGTGTTGTTTAGACAGGAGTATCAGTGTCGTTTTTTAGCATGTAGATTTGAAGCTTTATTTTAATTTACATCTTAACTTCTATCTATATGAAAGCAAAAATAAAATATCATGCTAATTCATGTGCTCTTAGACTTGAATGCACAATATTTAAATGCACTCAAAGTTCAATTAAACGGACTTCGCTGTGAGTGATGATGGAACGCTCATATATGTATTTCTAAATAACTAGTTTATTTATGTCTTTTTTTAACATAAAAAAAAATGTGTTAAGTAATATGAAAAAATGTTCATTTCTAAGTATGTAGAAATGAATGAAATGTTGTGTGATCGAGGCCCTATAACTCATAAACAGTACAATAGATTTACTTGTTTTTCAAATATTGTTTGTTTTTTACCTGTATGAATAAACCAAATTGAAGTTTCATTAGTTCCTAATATATATATGAAGGCAGTACGACGTTTACTTTGGCAGCATATATTTGAATTAATGTTTTGATTTTTGTCAGTGAGCTGTGGAATAACTGTTAAAACCTTTACAGTTGCTAAGCTTAACATTTAATATGAACTAATGCTGCATCGCACTTAAAATCACAATGACAATGATCAGACACACAGTCTTGAAATCTGTTCTCAGTACTAGAAAGCTTGTAGTTACAGAAAAAGTAGAGCAATAACAACCCGAAGCATGCCTAACATACTACCATAATATGCAGTTTTTCCTTAACCACCTCTTTCAGTAGAAACTGCTTTAATTCTATTGTTCATCTGTTATTTTTTTCGAGCTAATTTTCTGTAAGAACCCAAACCTCACATGGGTCCAGATGATAAGTTACAGTAAAACCGTCAAATAAATCAAATGATGCATTTGTTCAACGAGGAGTCCTGGTTGAAGCTCCGTTTGAGCACAAAATAGAACAAAAATACAAAGTGATGAATGATTCCCAGTTGGAATGGAACCGTGAGAAAACATTTACAACTCTATTAGGTGGTATAAAAATATAAGACGTTGCAATCTACAAAGAAAGTGGAATGAGAGCAAACTTTTCGGATAAACTACACCACAGGACAGTTCTACCGGGGTAGTGAATGATGGAGTGGAAATGGAAATTTATACTTGTTTGCTGTTTAATAATCACTCGAACATGGCTTGATTTCAATAAACTTATTTTTTTTATGCTTAAATTCACGCAACAGTTTTTTTACATACTAGCAGGTGGGCATATTACAGTTAATTGTTTTGACTGTTATCATTTAGAGAATAGTCAAACCAGTAAAATACATTATAAAGGAACTCAGAACAGTATTAGCCATCATCAAAAAGAAATCTCGTCATTGATAACCACCTAAAAGTATCCTTTTTGAATAGTTGATGACTGAAATAGTCAGCTGCGTTCAAAACTGTTTCCTTGTTTGTGTAATTAAAAGTGTAAGAGACGAACCAGCCACAGGCTGAAAGTCTCTTTAATAACGAAGTCCAACTCATTAATTAAAATATAAGCTGCTTTCTATTTTTCAAATAAAAAGACTTGTAGTATTATATAAAGTTCAAATATACAGTTTTTTAATAAAGCTTCCTTATTGTTTTGTATGCATGACATTTTTTTCCGCATTTAAACAACACAGCGCCAAACTGCGATTATGTTTGAAACTTTTTTAAATCTGACATGAAGTTATTGATTAAAATTTTATCACTAATAATATGTCAATATGACGATTTAATTCACTACTTCACTTACAGTTTACTGTCAACATGAATATGTGTTCTTGAAAAAACCTATTAGCATCATAAAAACAAATAGATTTTAAGCAAGTTGATACAAGTGTAGTTACGTTTAAAAATAGCTGCTCATTTAAGAAATGTGTAGTAGCTTTTAAATTTTGCACACCTCACTGATAGAAATGATTTTCACGTGGATAGGTAGATTATTCAGGATTTGGAAATTGAACTGATACAAAACATTTAGAGCTATTACAATACACATTGGGCCTCCCCTTTGTGCCTTTGCTTACCCAAAGTCTTAGCTGTAAACTGGGGTGCTACTTGTTTTCAAAAACATATTTAAAGGTGAAAAATGAACACAGAAGAAAATTCTTCAAAGCAGGAAAACCGCAGAAAAATATTGCTGGAAGCTAGTCAGTTTGACCGTGTGCAGAAGTTTTGTAAGCCGTACAATACAAAGGTACCTTAGACCGGTACGGTGGTGGTCGTCAAACCCCAGCAACTATACCTGCCATGGTTGAACGGGTGAAAAAGCCTTTGCAAAGAAATCCGCGTCTGATTGGCATTCAACTGGGGAAAGATCTATCGTATCGCAGAATCTAACGAATTCTAAAAAAGAGTCTTAAGACCAAGCAAAACAAGATTCAAACAGTACAGGATCTTACAATCAAGTAAAATAAGGAGCGATTGATAAGAGCGAATGCATTGCTGCAAAGGGCCGTACAAAATTGAAAAATCCCGTATTTACGGACGAAAAGCTTTTCGCTTTTACGAATACGTAAACAAGGTTTAACAAATAAAACAATCCTGAAAAAGTTCCGACGTTTGGAATACGGTCTTTACTGTATAGAGTATCTTAGAGACCAGGGTCTGTTCTAGAAAACATGCAAGTTTGGAAAATCTGAAGAGATAACTGGTGGAATCGTATAGCATGAGCATGAGCATGATTGACCGCCCGAAGTTGCTACTTCGTTATTGCCAGATCAGCTGTTATTACACAGAGAACCAACAGATGATGCTTGGGACTAACATACATCTTCAATGAGTAAAAACTGGTGATCCCAAACTAAGGAAATACCGGCGCTGGGCACACCCGAATGCAGGGCAAGTAAGGAAAGGGTAGGAATATGTTGACATGATACTCGCTTTATTGGAAGCCGCGGAATCCACTGCACTTCCACGAGAAATCACTGGGATTATGGATAACTGGATTGGGTAGCAGCAGGGTTCGTTTTGGTTAACGATAAGCTGTCAAGTTAAACATTTAAAATAAGAGCGATATCCGATTTAAAACGATTTAAACCAACAGTAAGGATGCTATTGGGGCCACTCACTAAGTGTGATTGTTGTTTTTTATTGGGAAAACAAAATGGTTTTTAATAACGCTGAAAAGCCTATTTGGACCGATTAAACCAACAGTAATGATGCTATTGGGGCCACTCACAGAGTGTGATAGTGGTGTTTCATTAGGAAAACAAGGCAATTCATCTCAACGCCTGAGAGCCAACTCGGACCGATCTACACCAGCAGCACGGATGCCGCTGGAGTCACTTACAAAATGGGATAGTGGTTTATTTGCGAACCACGACTTCTCATGCTCACTCGATCACTCGCGCAACGAACAATAGGCAACCTAACCCAATAACAAAATATTACGGAACAACGTATCGACACAACCGATTTAACCGATTCAACTGATGCTCGACGCAAACTTTTTAAAAAAGAACATATAAATACCATGGGTAATATTTACCTGCCTTGATCCACGTCTTTGAGAGCATTTACTACTTCACTAGTCGCCTGTACCCAACTCCGCAGGCGTCCGTCAAGCCTCTGGTACGCCAATTCATCTCCATGCCCAACCGAAGCACCACCACTCAAAAAGTCTTGAAAAATGAAGAGATATTAGATATTGTCTTCAAAACTTGGTAGAAACAAAACTAAGAACAAAGACACAAGTAGAATCCCTGTAGTCCCCCAGATGTTCGAAGAGCACAGCCATTTCTATGAAAAGACACCAAGAGTTACCGCTGTGGACCGTCAATGGCTGACTACAACCACGTGGGCACCATTTGTTGTAATGAGCATTGAGTGAGAATAGTGAGATCATCCGACCGAATAAACGACTACAACACTCAGTTGTCTACCAAGCTCAAGCCCACTCGAGCTAATCTGATGAACCCAGTCGATGAGTCAACCCGCTCAAATTTTTCGCTAATATGCAATTATACCAGTTTCACAAGCTTTTGCAACCATTGCACAGTGGTCCAGAATGCGAATTTAGCTGTAAAGATGCATTCCCAGTCTAAGTTTGAAGTTTTGGTGCAAAATTGTCTTCTACAAAGTTCTAACTTATAACAAGGCACTTCTTTTGGTGTGAATGAAAACAATGGTGGTCCGTATTTTCAGAGAAACCGAAAATCAAACTTTTTTATTTGCAGAAATAAAGGCATACATTCTGTATGCTGTAGATGCAAAGCTGTAGATGAATTAATTTGAAGCAATTTAGATTGAATAAATGTTGCTGTACCTTTTGATATGACCGAATTAGTGCATTTTTTTCTTGCGTAACTTAGGGTGTCCCTATAAAAATCAACTATTTTGCTGCAACTTTTTTATTTAAAATTTTTCAGCAAAGTTGTCTTCTCATTGATTCTAGAACAATAAAAGTATTTGTTTGAACATTTATTATTGCATATTATACCTGAAAAATTGAAAATGGAGATGGATTATTTTCTTCAATTGAGTAAAACACATTTGAAAAGGGTGTATTTTTATAAGAACATCGTTTACTACTCGTTTACGGTAAGAAATATCTGCAAGATTTATAAGTCAAAACATTTATCTTTCCAAGTTTCAAAAGTCAGAGAATAGCCTAAGTGATGGGTTGTTGTAGCAGAGTCAATAGATCTCAGTGAGGGCCTAGAAGGTCGGCCAGAAGGTCGCATGACAAGGGACTGGTGACTCCACGAACCCTTCTGCAGCGGCCTTAGGCTAACCCCCCCCCCCCTTCCAATAAACCGTTATATAGTTGTTCTAGGAACAGTGGAAACTTTAAGCATAAATGATTTATAAGAAATGTTACGACTAAAAATAAAATTTCACGGCTATACTGAACTTTAGATTCACTTAACACATTTATTTTTGTTTTAATTTGTACTAGTAAATGTGCTGATATTTAGCAGATTTCTACTGATCCTAATATAATAGTTGTGAACAATAAAAATGAGGAAGGATCTCACAAAAATAAATTACAATTGAAATAATTTACCATAGAAGCCTATCAGTATCTATGTTGCATAATATTAAAGAATAATACCTCTAAATGCATCTTCCACTGCATGTTATTCGTATAGGACTCATTTGCTTTTATAGGCTGATCCAATATGAAATCGATCAAATACTTAAATGCATATACTCTGCTGTTTCGTTACAAGGTCTCACTTTTCTCATATATAAAGACATCATAAAAGACACAATTGCTATTTATACTAATTTCAATTTCCAATAATGTACATGGAATTTTACACTAGAAAAATTCAATTACTTGACCATGTAAAAAGCAGCTACAGTTAGTCAATGCACTTCTAACCGTTTACTTACCAAAAACCTAACCTACCTCTGACATAACGTGAGTCAGGTGGGCCAAAACTTGCAACGATGCAAAGCTGAAAATTGCATAAAAAATATTGTGAAGGGATGTTATAATATAAAATGATAATCACAATTATATTTGTTATGTCTGCATATTTGCTGATCCTGCTGCAATTGTGAACGGATTTGCACGGGGTCGGGCTGCCTACATCACCTTGGTGCGGCTGCCACCTAATGTATAGTTGACGCAATACAGCGTTTCTTATTCAACCGCTAGATGCCAGGACAGACGCTGTTTGAGCCGCACCTCCTTGGTGGACAGACGCGCGGCACGGCTAAGTACGCAACCCTTAGCTGTGTTTGTTAAAAATTCAAAACAATGTGAATCTTTCATTAAAAATCATAACTACGTTTTGCTTACTAAATTAACTATTTCTACATTAACTTACTATCTTAGATTCGGACGTGTGATACAAAGCTTTCATTTGCAGCAGCGAACGATGTAATGGGTGCCCTTCGACGAAAACTTCATCATTCCTCACTGAGGGATCCTCAGTCTTGGAGCTGATAGTAGCGGCGTTGGGTCAGCGTTGGATTGGAAACTGGTGATGATTCAGGAACCTATGGTGCGCACTGGAGAGCATCCGATGGCCAGGCTGATGGCTGATCATTCTTTTGCTAGGCAGCCGGTTGATCGATGGGGGATCTTTAACCAGCCGATAAAACGAAATGATGAAGCGCAAAATAAGCTGCTTTCCTGTGTGAGCCCGTTGGCAGCCATCATTTGAGCCAACCCTTTGAGTGAAGTAATCTGCTGTATCGTGTGAGTAAGTATTTTTGCAACGTGCCCGGGGGTGAGATTTGAACTGGTGACTTTGGCGTGAGAGGTATGGATGTTCATCACTACGCCAGAAACGCTCCTATCGCACAATATGAGCTAATATGTAAATGGGCCATTATTAGCTGGTTGATAGACAACATAGCCACCAGACCTAGCTGTGGAACAAGCGCATCGGCGAGAAGTTGAAAAATCTGCATCCACCAAAGACCTACAAGAACGCTTAAACGACTCTCCGAACTAAAGAGTAGCAAACTTATTAGGCTTTTTCTGGTTCAATATCCATTCAGGACCATACCCACGCCACAATGTTTTGCCAAGAAACTCGGTTGAGAGCTGCTTGTTTCCAGTTTTTCGAGTGTCTTATACTTTCTAGGCGTGGCTTCATTTGATTTAGCCACTTAGCTCCTTGCATATTGTACCGGCCGGTTTCGAGCATCATTTTTGCGGATTGTTGCCTGGCATCCTTACAACATGTCTTGTTCATTCTACTTTTCCAGCTTTAGAGACTTACTTCATACTGAGTTTCCCATAGAGATGCGCCAGCTTATGGTTCATTATTCTCCTTCATTTGCCGTTTCTACATACACCACCAAAGATTTTCCTAAGCACAAGTCGTTCAAAACTCCAAGTGCTTGCAGGTTCTCAAACGTTGTCCATATTTTGTGCCTGTACCGTGTGCCTGTACCAACGTCTTGTGCATTGGACACCAGACCTCTGCTGCAGTTATTACTCGACGTAACCAATGATCTAAGGTGCACAAACTCATCTACCATCTCGAGCTCATCTCCATCGATAATCAAACTTCCACCTGTACAAGTGCTATCGCGCTTGGTTCTTCTAGATACATAGTATTCGACGTATTTACTCTTAATTCTTTTATGCTTTCCGTTTCAGCCTGGTGTACTGCTCAGTAATCGCCTGGAACGTACTTCTGGATTGGCTGGATTGACTGGATTTATAGGAAATCGTGCCCGACATGTTATAGAACGCCCGTTTCGTATCACCTTCTAGCGCAATGTTGAACAGGAGGCAGGAAAAACCATCGCCTTGGCAAAACTTTATGCGTAAATATTTCAAACGAGTCCGATAACGCACCCGATATTTTTACCCAGCACTATACACCATCCACCGTTATCATCATGAGCCAGGTCAGTTCCAGGGAAAACTGTTGTTTCCCATAGTCTTCCATAGCTCTCCAATATCAATAGTATCGTATGCTGCCTGAAAATTGATGAATAGATGCGAAGGAACTTGATATTCGTGAAATGGTCTCCACAAACCCGCTCCCGAAAATAGTTAAAACGACTCATGATATCATGAGCATAGGGTTTTTTTCATTTTATGAAAATACACCATGATTTGGGCTCATGATACCGTGATTCATGCTTGCGTAATGCACTAGAAACGTTACACATTATTCTGCTGCGAGAAAATCATGGAATCATGAGTCATTGCTCCACAAATCATGATTATCGACAGATTATAGTAAGTACCGTGTACTCTTTGGAAGTTCCAAGATAGATGCTGGGATTTGAGTCCGTGACGTGGAAGTTTGGAATAGTTTTAAACACTAGTTTTTCCGTATTCCTGTCTCTGAAGATCTTCCGTTTTCCAGCGCCATGGTTTTTGATTTTTCAGTTCGGTTCAATGCAACATCGTCTACAAGTCTACCTCCTAACGCGAACGATGCTGCAACATGATTGAGCACGTTTTGACAGATACACGTAACGCTTGCAGCGGTCATGATTTCTGGTTCATGAAAATTGATGTGCTAAATCATGATATTAGTCATTTCGGTCATGATTCATGATTCATTGTCATGGTTTCATGATTTATAGTCATGATTTCATTTCAAGAATACGGCTTCTGGTTCTATGATTTGAAAATCATATAAACGGGATCAGATTTGTTTCCGTGCAGCTGGTCGATCACGTCAACACAACCAACTCAATTAATACAACTGTTTCCTTTCATCACGGAAATAATAAAACTAAGCAGCCTCTTTAAGGCCACAACACTATTCTTGAAAAGTAAACAATAGAACTTTTAAATTCTCAGAATGCTAAACCAACTTTTCATCAGAACAATACCTGCATTTGTATGATGTATGATATGTACTACCACCCATTGTAGCACGGAAACTAAGTCCGACAGCAGTGAGCTCTCCTCGCTGTTAGACTTGATCAAGATTTAATAACCACTGATTATCCTAATCATGCCATTGTATGAAGAGCCAAAAAGGGGTTGGGTGGATCAATAGGCAACATCACTTATACGTATCCACAGGGATATAAAGAATCTCCTTCCAACAACATGATTGAACAATTGGTCAAAAGAGCAAGCTATCTAACATGAGGATGCCCCAATGAGTGGGGAGAAGAGCCCGCCCTCTATTCACAAACTGTTAGCAATGGGGAGTTGGCATTTCCACTCTCCCCATCCAGAATGCTTCAATCGGGTGCCATCAGAACATTACCTGCATTTAATAACAAACTCAGTTTGAGAGTTGTCTAATCCAACATTTTGAACTTTCTGCATCGATCCGGTTTAACGTAGTCTTCATCAACCTGTCGTATTTTCAACGTTTCTCTACTGTTTTTTTTGTACTTGTTGACAATTAAATATTAAATCGGTTCAAGACATTTCATAACCTTAGTGGAAATAATATACTTCCGAATTTTGGGCGTTCTCAAGCAGTACTCTCATCTGAAGCATGTGGAGAAACAATGGGTTCGTTACGAAAAATGTGCCACTGCTTCGTCGTTGTCGTAACCTAAACCACGTTATAGTTGTGCTCAGGGAGTGGTTGTGGACTAAAAAGTAATGTTTTGATGACTTCACCGGCTGAAATTTTTCAGACAAATAGCGCATTAGTACTCTATGGAACACTTTTTGAAACACATCGATTTCTTCCTGGGAATGCATATTATTACGAACAATTACCCTCCGTCCACGACAAATGACAGATCAGTCAAATTCGTTAAGTTTTATTTGAAGAAACTTTGTGTGCAATTAAATTCTATATTAGCAGTAAATTTTAGAATAACTCAAAACAATTTTGTTTTTCTTTTTAAAAAATAAAGCTTTAAGTTAAAAAATAGGTTTTGGTGGAAATCTCAGCATGGAGAAAACATTTTTCTTAGTAGGTCAACTCTTAGTGTAGTTTTAGAATCTCCGATTTTGCTTAGATAAACGTGATCTAATGATTTTAAAGGGTGTCCATGGAATAATTGTATTACAAAAAGCTGAAACTTTTTATCTTTTCAAATAATTTGATAGTTCTGGTAAAATTTACGTGAACAAATTTCGTCGTACTACAAAGTTGACCATCAACAAGACATTAATTAGACCGGTAGTAATCTACGGCCACGGAAACGTGGAAAATGCTAATGGCGGACCAATTACGGTGGAGTGCAAATGGAAGAAGGAATGTGAAGGATGTGAATGAACCACGGCTTGCATTCGAGAACATTCCATACATATCAGACATATCAGACACACTACCATTCCCTACAATTTGTAGGCCGGATCTAGCCTCTTGTCACTACTCCAAATAAGTTTTGGAGACTTCCAAGGCCAAGTCAATGTCAGTGTCCTACCGAAAGATCGCAATACCACAAACACACCGGAGTTGCGGTCGATCGTTAGATACTGGGCTATAATAATACACGAACACCGTAAGTATCCTAAGGTGTCTCCACGGAACAGGAAGTTTTGACATCATGATTGAAAGCAGAAAAGACCATCGATTCAAGTATTGAACAAAATTTTATGGGTGGAAATGAAGTATTTTTTAGGTAAGGAAGTAGGAAGAAATAAACTTACATAAATATAGCTTTTGTATTGTTTTTCATTCATTCATGACAATCCGCTTAGGGACTGATTTTTGGCAAGTAGTTTTAAGTAATGCAATTATACTCTTGGATATCTGTTATTTGGTTTCAAAAGGCATATTGAAAAAGTAATTTTAAATTAAATTTGTATGCTATTTTCAAGTATTTTGTTAGTACAACCGCAGGGGGTTTCCATTAGCTCAGTCAGTAAAGGCGCAACTACAAGCCATGCTGAATGTAACTGGGTTTAATTCTCGTCTAGCAATTTTTGATTAAGGAAAAGTACTCGACTATCTGGACATAGGACTTAGTTGTACTTGTAACATAATAAAACTGATGCGAACTTAGTGCAGGCATCGAAAGCAATTAAACACAGTTGATAGCAGGCAATAGCATAAGCAGATTATAGCAATGTTGATGTTGCATTTGTTATGACATTTCATTATAACACTTGACAGGTGACCTTTATTTGTATGACACACTTACTTGGTATTCAGATCAAGGTATTCTGTCTATATAAACTGCCATTTTTAAAGAACACAATTTTTAGGCATTCGTTTGGATTGGAATCGTTGTATGTATGTATATTGCAAGTTGGTTGATTAATATCCATTGGAACCCATTTATTATTCATTTTCAACCTACATCAAGGCTGCGTATAATTGGTTTATGACAAACATCAGTTCGTTTGTTTGTTCGAACTTATTGAAAGCTTCGGTATGCATTGTGCTTAAACTAGATAGAACGGTCAACTAGAAGAGTTTAGTGCCGAATGGAGGAAAATGGGCCTTAGATGAAATATTTGATTAATTTGTTTTATGACATTTTATCTCTGATCAAATTATGTCTGTTACAAACAAAATTAAAATCATTCACTTTCATCTAATATACTGTCAGTATCGCTGGCGATGTTAGTTGAAGCAAAACAACATTGTTATTCCGTACAATACCACTACCTTCTGCTGATGCTTCCGTAGCGATCTGACAACTTGTACGCAGACAGCAAATTGAGTCTATAATTTATTCAATCTCATCCAATAATTTCCACTGCACTTCATCTTCGGGCTGGGTCGTGATCACGATATCATAATTCAAAACAATCAAATTCATGATTCTATTCATTTGCTTTGATAAATTATTCAAATCGAAGCACAAAAGCGATAGAACGCTTGTATACAAAGATTTTTGATAGCTGTGCCGTTCTACCCCTTTATGTTTAGATGCAAAGCAGCCAATGAAAGAAGAAATGCCAATGCTGTTTCATGCAATTTGTTCAGTCTACATAGAGAAAACTTCCAAGCTGCTCGCATCAAGACCAAAACAGTTTAATTTCATCAAGAGAACCAAGCAGATTTGGTAGATTAACCTCTCGTGGGGTTCATTCGGCATAATTCAGAAGGTATTTGGCAACCGCATGAAACAACATCCATGCACTCAAAACACCAAACTGTGTCAATTGCATTTTTCAATCAATTCCAAATTTCAAATCTATATGTGATTGTAGGTTCTATTAAACGGTACTTAAGAACAACCATATTAGAGTGATATTGTTATTCTATTTTAGTGGACATATGTCACTAAAGGTTATTTTTAAGACAGATCGATTTAGCTTCAAATGAAACATATCAGTATCAAGATACCCTTTCTTAGGTCCACTGGATTTCATGTTCAATGTGGATTATTTTATTGAACCTGAAATATTTAACTTTGTGGTTGCGATAGAAAGTCTTTGAAAGACATTGAAGCTTTTTTTTGTTTCACATATCTCCAACGTCATATGTGCAAGTGTTGAATTTAAGTTTCACATACGAATTAACATATAGGGTAAAGAGATGTAATGATTGCCTAGCTCCTTCATTCGGCCTTTGTACCAAATATGTCATTAATTTGGCGATAATCATCAAAATCATGTTGTTGCGAGGATGACCGATTTATTTCGAAGCTACTGAGACATTTTTAATCAATTTATAGTTGTGCATCTTCACGTAATTTTCGAATTCCTTAACTTTTTAGACATCATTCCTGAACAGATTATTACACGATCTTCGAATGATCTAATGTGGGCTTAATTTAACCTTAAAACCGAGTAATGCAGCTTAAATGTATAGAAAATAGTCACATGTTATAAACTAAAGGGTGTCCACGATGAAATTGCCACACTATGAAATTGCTTTAACTATTTAACCGTTGGGTAGAATTTAATGAAAATTTGGGTGGATTTAGTTCATAGTGCATTATTCACATCCTGCAAGTTTTAAAGTCCTGTGATCAAAACTCGCGGAAATGGAGTCGAAAGAACAGCTCGTGCGTGATAAAATCTTGCGCATTCATCACGAGAACAAGGATCTCTCGCATCGTTCCATCGCTAAAACGTTGGGAATCGCGAATTCCACGGTGTCGCGAGTGATTAAGCGGTTCGAGGAACGGTTGACCACCGATCGGAAGCCCAGAAGTGAAGGAAAAAGTATTCCGTACAACATCAAAAATCACGACCGCGTAGTTGGGGCCTTCAACCGAAATCCGAACGCCTCCGTTCGGGATGTGGCTAAAAAGCTGCACCTAAGCCGAAGTTTTGTCCAGAAGGCCAAAACTAAGGCTGGGTTTCGAATGTTCAAGGTACAAAAGGCTCCTAATCGCGACGAGAAGCAGAACAAGTCCGCCAAAACCCGTGCCAGGAAGTTGTACCTCAACATGCTGACGAAAGTTGAATGCTGCATCATGGACGACGAAACATATGTGAAGGCCGACTTCAAACAGATCCCCGGCAACCTGTTTTTCACGGCCAAGGACAAGTTCAGCGTTCCGGAGCATGTCCGCACTCAGAAGATGTCCAAATTTGCGAAGAAATTCCTGGTTTGGCAAGCCATCTGCACGTGCGGGAAGCGGAGTGCACCTTTCGTGACCCAGGACACGATGAACGGACAGGTGTACATAAAAGAGTGCCTCCAGAAGCGGCTGCTTCCTCTCCTGAAGGCCCACAACGTCCCAACAATCTTCTGGCTGGATTTGGCCTCATGCGACTATTCCAAGGACGTGCTGAAGTGGTATGCGGACAATAAGGTCAATTTCGTGCCGAAATGTTCAACCCTCCCAACACTCCGGAGCTCCGCCCCATCGAGAAGTACTGGACGATTATGAAGCAGCACCTTCTCAAACGACCTAAGGTAGTGAAGACAGTCGAGGAACTGAAGAAGGTATGGGTTTACATGCAAAAACGGTTGATTCACAGGTTGTGCAGAATCTTATGGCCGGGGTTAAGGCCAAGGTGCGGGCATTTGCGTATGGACTGTAAATAAAATACGAGTAAAATGGTAAAATGAAGTTTAATAGTTATTTCTCAATCCCTGAAAATTTGATGGCAATCGGATGAAAACTCGAACTTTGTGAATCAATTTTGTGTGTGGCAATTTCATCGTGGACACCCTTT
>JASCZW010011682.1:0-31167 GCA_034211315.2 Aedes japonicus
CTAAACCCTCTAAATTCATGGTCTGCGAAAAACTCATCATTCTGCGTCGTTGTCACTTCGCGTCTTTGCTTCTTGGTCCAAAGCAGTTGTAGCTGGTGAAATGGGAACGATTTCAAAATAAACTGATGGGTGTTCCACATCAAATTGCATCCACGGAAAAAACGCGGTAAAGAATTACTCTTTGGATATTTTCGCTCGAAAATTTAGGTGAAGGACGTTTAGGAGACTGTTCCGAAAAATATAAATACCCTTTCTTCCTCAAATAAAAAAGACCATGCAGTGATTTTAGATTATTTTATTCTCAAATACAGTAAATAACAATGTTTTCTTGCTAGCTTCATTCAATATGCTTGGTTTTCGTAGAGGTAGAGCGAGGTTTTACTTTTCTCTTAACACTACGAGGTATACCTCGATTATATGTACATTTTCGATTTTGAAATGTATATATAATCGAAGCAATATTTTTTTCTATTATTCCGATAAAAAATGTAAAGAATATACAAGTTTGGAGTTAAAGTTTTTATATGCTTCTCGGAAAATACAGCAGAAAAAATGGTTAAACTCATGGATTCTGATTCTTATTCTATTATTAGAAATATTTACTCATGATATCTTTTATTTGAGTTTTTCAATCCCTTTCAAAAATTATGTAGGGATGAGGTAGTATGTGCTCTCAAGGACGTTGGATCAGGACAGGTAATTGTTACCCATTTTATCTATATGTTCTTTTCAATAGGTTTGCGCAGACCATCAGTTTAAGCGGTTGAATCGGTTGTGTTGATGCGTTGTTCCGTAATATTTGTCATAGGACGTCTATGTCTATTGTTTTGGTCGCCTATTGCGTCGCCATTGCGTTATCGTCGCGCGAGTGATCGAGTGAGCGCGAGAAGTCGTGGTTCACCGGGTAAGATGGGTCGGTGGAGAGGTACATATTTAATTGTGATCCAAATTATTCGTTCGCCATGCTCGTCGGGCCACCCTATCTAGGAACAAATAAACCACTGTCCCATTTTGTAAGTGACTCAGCTGCATCCGTACTATGTTGGTGTAGATCGGTCCAAGTTGGCTCTCAGGCGTTGCCTTGTTTTCCTAATGAAATAACACTATCACACTCTGTGAGATAGCCCGAATAGCATCCTTACTGTTGGTATGAATCGGTTCAAATCGGAAATCGCTCTTATTTTCAAATATTTAACTTGACAGCTTATCGTTAACAAAAACGAACCCGGCTGCTACCCAATCCTGTTATCCAAAATCCCAGTGATTTCTCGTGGAAGTGCAGTGGATTCCGCGGCTTCCATTAAAGCGAGTATCATGTCAACATATTCCTACCCTTTCCTTTCTTGACCTGCATTCGGGCAGGGCCGGCGCCGGTATTGCCTTAGTTTGGGATCACCAGTTTTACACAATGAAGATATATGTTAGTCCCAAGCATCATCTGTTGGTTCTCTGTGTAATAACAGCTGATCTAGCATAAACGGAGGTAGCAAACTCAGGCGGTTAATCATGCTCATGCTCTTTCACAAATTATGTATGGGAATGAGAGGAGTGGAAAAGGTCTTATAAATCTTTCAGTTCATGCAAGATAAAATCTTTCATAATTTGACGATTCTATTAAAGTTAATGTAGTTAGTTATCTTAACGTTTTCAATCTCATCGGATTACCTATTTTAAGTCTCATCCAGTATTCATCAAAACTTATAGATTTTTTTTTTTTTCATTTCGTCATACAGTAAGAAAAAGTATTACAAAGTTTCGGAAGACAGAGTTTTGAGTCCTTTGGTTTTATTTTATTTATTTTAATACAAATGAAAAAGATTCAGATATTCGAAGGCAACTTTCTCAAGATAATTTTCCATTCACTATCTTCGCGAAGATGTTTGCCCTCATGTCACGCAACGAAAAGCTGCAAATTGAGAGGCCAGCCGTTCTCTTCTCCATACCGGATCATTACATCAGCGGAATTCGGTGCCAATTGGTCCGAGACCAGCTGAAAGTCATCTTCCGCATTAGCAGAACCCAAAATGTCCATGATAATTTCTCTCCCGTAATTTTCAAAAGACGAATTTCATGTCTTTTGATATATTTGACGATATCCGACTTCCAAACTTGCCTTCACCCACCAACTCGTTGAAAAACTTCACTGCTTGAACTTGAGCATTTCTTGGCTTCTCGGAATGTATTGTTGCCTTTTCTGCAAGAACCCAGAGGTAAAACGCCTCATCCATTTTAAAGGTAGCGAGCGGATTTGAAGGACTTACGATGAGCTGCAAATGATAAACGTGAGGGCACTTGATCTATAGACTAGAACCCTTCTATTCAATGTTGTTCAGTACCTTTGATTTGGATCGCTGAATGTTGTAAATAGTAGATCGTGCTTTGATGTGGTACTTTCCATAACAGCTTGAACTGTTAGATCCATTGTCCAAATCATGGATGGTCGTCACTTAAGCTGTGAAAAGGAATACTCGATCGTTGCTTTTTAACTTTTGGAATTTGAACAGAAGGCATTTTAGGAATTACAGTCTGATGCAACTTCCTCACGATCAAAAATGTAAAAAAAAACAAGTTAATCAGATACTAGTGGGATGCATGTTCAGTTCAACATAACCCAGATTCAACCTGACGGTTGAACTAGAAAACGTTGTTTTAAGTTCAAAAAGATGGAAAAAAAAGTAGATGAGTATAGACGAGTGCGTATTGATTGAGTATCAGTGATGTTGAAAAACCGAAATCTCAAATCTCACTCGTGATTTTTATCAAGCGCGAATCTTCTAAACTACTCTACAAGTCGTCACACTTTTTAAAACGACTCTTTAGCATTAAAAATGTTTTCAAAGGATATGACCTAATTGAAAAATTATAGGCAGTGGGTTAAATCACTAATTCTTCATCCTCAGGATTTTTTGTATCATGTAGGGTTTGGATTTAATCGAACAGACTGTCTGATACCCACGATGAATTTGCCCAAAAGCTTCTGAAAAAGTGAGTTTTGAGAACCCGCAATTGAAAAATCTGCTTTCCAAGGGAACAAACAATTTAGATAATACGAAAACTGCCCTAGAATAATAAATGAAACATGTGAAAAATCATGTCTATCAATTCGAAGTACATAAAGTCGAGGTAAAATCTGTATCCACATTAATCCGGACACCTTCAAATCATTGTAGCTTTTGAAGAATTGCACGCAGGAATGAAAAATTTCACAGTGATGTAGCTGAGAGTCTATGATGAAAAAGACTATGATTGATGTTTACATTTCAAAAGACTATGATTGATGTTTACATTTCATGAAAGAAAAACAAGTGCGTGAGCGAATTTTGTACGGGCGTACGGCAAATCCTGAATTGTCAATACGGGACCTTGCAAAAACATTGGATTTGCCTAAATCCACTGTTCACGATGTGCTTAAATCATTTTCGGTTGACGGTGGAGAGGAAACCGAGAAGTGACAAAAACATTGAACGTCATGGACTTGTCATGGACCGAAAGGCGAAAAGGATATTAACGAAAAACCCAAATCTCTCCATTCGAACGGCGGCTCGTAAAATAGGGATGTCACCTGGTTTTATCCAAAAATCAAAACAATATTTGGGAATTAAGTCCTATAAAGAAATGCGACGTTTGTAGGGCTGGCTTTTTATTCTGCTTTGGCCAGAAATGCTACAGCTGAGCATTTCTGAACGAAGAAGGCATCGAAATTTCCCAAAAAATAGTGGCAAAAAGAGTAAATCTTTCGTCACTACAGGCACAATCAACAAGGAGACCTATCAGAAAGAGTGTCTGCAGAAGCGATTGCTACCCTTCATCAAAAGTCACAAAGAAAAACACTATGCTAAAACTGTGATGGAGTGGTACCAAGCAAATCAAGTGAACATTGTACCAAAAACCTCAAACCCGCCAAATCGCCCAGAGCTACGACCAATCGAGAGATATTGGGCTCTGATGAAGCGGAAGCTTTCTGGAAAAAAAGCAAGGAATCAAAGACATCAAACACTTCCAGCAAATATGAACAAAGACGGCTTCTACGATTTCTGTAGTCTGTACAAACCCTAATGGACGGAGTTAGGCTCAAAGTTCGAAAATTGTATGCAAATACCGAATAAACAACTACGATGGAAATATAATGCGAAATTTATATTTAATTCATGTTTTGAGGTGTCCGGATTATTGCGGATACAGACCTTATTCTCATCATTACCTTCTGCACAGTGCTTTCTCCTACCATTTCCACCACTTTTGGCCAATCTTTCTTAAATTTTGCAACACTATCCGCTGGTGCCATGTGTTTTTTCAGCTTCGCCTTCGTCAAAGCCCAGAAAGTTTCATCTGGATTAGGGAAAGTTTCAGTTCGATGATGAATCCATCCATCCTTTGGCAAAAATACGACATTGTTCGTTTTGTACCACTCTAAGGACTGCATCGTAAATTATGAGTACACCTTTGAGGTTCTGTATGAAAAAGACTTCGACCTATTATGACAGCTGTTTAGTGTCAATGTGTTGCTTGCCTTGTAAACAAACGAAAACCTTCAATAAAAGTTAAAGTTTTACTTCAATCGGAACAATGCGAGATCTTACGGAAGAAAATCGAAAATCGATTGTGACCAAGTACTACACTGAAAAGGGATTGTCACTAAGTAAATTAGCAAAAGAAAAAGGTGTTAGTGTCCGGTTTGTTTTGCATAACACATTGAAGGACTTACCCGGCCATGGTAAAAAAACAGCTACGTCAAACTCAAATTTAGACAAACAAATTTGCAAAGTTTTTGAAGGGAAAGAGAAGGTATGCATCAGCCCAAAAACGTGTGGAACGATGATTGGAATAGCCCAACGCGCAAAGGAGCGAAATTCCCTGAAGATGTACCAGAAACAAAAATGTCCGAAACGCAGCCAAATTCAAGCGGATTTCGTGCATTATCACGGATGAAGAAACGTATGTCAAATTAGACTATAGGGCACGTCCAGGGGCACAGTTTTACACCATCAAGCCTGAAAATTCGGAGAAATCGAGTTTTTGCGAAAAATTTGGAAAAAAAAGTGTTAGTTTGGCAAGCAATTTGCCACTGCCGCATGAAATCGACACTTTTTTTTCACTACCGCAAATATGAACTCCGTCATGTACCGGAAGGAAGGCCTGCAGAAACGATTTCTGCCACTAATCCGAAAACACAAAGGTTCGACACTGTTTTGGCATCCTGCCACAAGCGCATGCCACCTTCGACTGGTATGAAGAGAACAATGTCCAATTTGTGGAAAAGGCGATGCATCCTCCAAATTGTCCGCAGATAAGGCCTATTGGGAAATTTTGGGCTTTGGTAAAAGGAAAGCGGCGGAAGAAGGCTAGAGAAGTAGATGACATCGTCAAATTCAAAAAAGTCTGGGTGAACGTACATCAAGAAGAAAGTGCGACAACTGGCAAGATCTACGAAACATAAAATGAATGCTGATGTAATGGGCTACTTTGATGGTCAATAAACAATGTAAATGCATTTGAGTTGCAAAATATATAAAACATATCTAAATACAGCAATGTTAGGTGTACTCATAGTTAACGATACAGTCCTCAGTGCATATGTAGAGTAATGGCAGGAAGCAAGATCAGGCCAAAAGATTGTAGGCTTGTTAAGCTGTTTGATTAAGGGTAGCAACCTTTTTTGAAGACACTCCTTCGCGTAGATTTGTCCACCCATTGTGTCTATCGTAATCGATGGACGAGATAATTTTCCACATCCACATGTAGCCGGCCACACCATTACCTTCTTGCCAAATTTTTCGGTATAAACGGCTTTCACTGATCCTGGAACATCCAGTTTGTCGTACAGATTTTGAGCCCTCGGTTTCACAAATTCAACCTGGGGCCATATTTTGGATCTCGAAACGAACGACTTTTTGTTCGGTGCTTCGTTTTGACTGCACCTGCTTCCGGCGAGTCTGCAGGCTCATTCTCTCCTTGGCACGCATAACATGTTTCGCCGGAGTACTTAGCTTTGTCGCCACATCTCGGACTGATGCTGAAAGTCGATTGTAGGGTCAGCGGGACCGAGTTTTCTATCCCGTCTCGGGGAATCCACGAAAGAGCACTGTTAATGATACTTCCGTAATGCGGTTTGAACAGCTCCGACGCTCACAGCTTCTACCTAAGCTAGTTTTCTGATCAAATGGCTACTGACGATGCACCGTTTGTGTACAATCCGTTTTCTTTGCTCGGGAGAAAGACCACGCATTTTCATACTTTCGTGCGAAAAATAGAAAAAAAATTACAACATCAGTTTAATTTGGATGTAAACAACAGGATGCAGCCAAAAGTTTGTTAAGTACTGCACGCAATTTGCATTGACGTTTAATCATTACTGTATTTATAATTATCGGAACAGTCTATAGAGTGATTGTTTTGTTGTATTTTTATCACTGTCAAGTTTTTTTTTCAAATTTAGAAAAAGTGGCGTCACCCGAAAAGCAACGTTGCGAATTGATTTTTTGCAAGCACCTGGAAAATCCTCAACTCTCTCATTGGGACATCGGAAAACAACTCGGAATCGTGCAGTCAACGGTGAGTCGTATGATTAAACGTTACCACGAAAATCTGAGCATTGAACGGAAGGAGAGATGCGGTCAGAATGGATTTTCTATTAGTGATCAGAATCACAAGAGTGTCGTGAAGGCGTTTAATCGGAATCCCAATGTTTCGGTCAGGGATGTGGCCTAAAAGTTGAATCTGTCCAAGTCTTTCGTTCACAAAGCTAAGGACCGGGTGAGAACCCAAGTAACAATTTTGGTTTTATGAGGGTTCTGAAGACCATGATTTAGCCTTTAAGTGTGCTTTAAAACCACAATAAAACTTGAATTGTTACTTGGGAATGCAATGTGCAGAAGGCTCCAAATCGCGACGAACGGCAAAACACGGTGGGAAAGTCACGGGCCTGGAAATTGTACACCCAGATACTGACGAAGCCTCTTTGTCTCATCATGGATGATGAAACTTACATCAAAGCGGATCTCTGGCAGCTTCCGGTGCTACTGTTCTTCACCGCCCAGCACAAGTTTGATGTTGCGGAGGACGTAAGGAAGCAGACACTTCCAAATCTCGCCAAGAAATACATGATTTCCCAAGTAACAATTCAAATGCAAATTGGTTTTATTCATGTTTTATGGTAGTTTTATCAAAGCATTATGAAGTTCATTTGGTTTTATAAGGGTATTTTCCAAGCTAAGGTGGTTTCAATTGATAAACAGTTCTTAAGAGTGATTAAAGAACACTTGAAGAAACCTCCATAAAACTACTTCATTTGTAAGTGTAATTCACCTTATTAGTAATTTTATAAGATACTTGATGCCCCTCTCAAGACATCGTTTCACAACTTCCATAAAACCTGATAATAGTTTTGAAAAAGTTTTATGACATTCTTCATTAAGATGAATGTATCTTGGAAATGCTGCCATAAAACGCTCTTAGAACCAAATGATTTAAAATAAGAGCACATACTCTTGAGAAAGAACATTATGTGAAAAATAAACAAACTGTCACAATGGACGCCCACAGGTGGAAGAAATTAAAAACTAGTGGATACTTCAAGCGTAAATTGAATAAAAACCTATCCAATATATTGAATACTCCTTCATCTCAGCCACCAACGAAACCGCAACAAGACGAAGATGTCCGAACAAGCGATACTTATTGCCACAAGGACGAATCACAAGCAAACAACATTTTCTCGGAAATCCCGGACAATGTAACGACGGAACGAAATGACAACATACCAAGGCATCCAAATACCCCCTATGATGAGTGGCCATATTCCATAGACGAGGCATGGCAGCCTGAGGCTCCATATTTGGAGGACGATTATGAAGAGGAGGATAAGGACAGCAAGGATGAAGCATTATTATCATCGCTCAGGAGTTGGTCAATATCACACAATATCAAGCAAAATGCTTTAAGGGATCTTATACAAATCATCAACGATCGCTTACCAAAAGTTTTGCCAAAAGACCCTAGAACTGTTCTACAAACTCCAAAGACTGTTTCGATTCAAGCAGTTGGAGATGGTCAGTATTGGCACCATGGTATACAAAAGTGTCTTGAAAATCTTTTTGCAAACACAAATAAATCAAGGACAATAGCTATAAACATCAACTTGGATGGTTTACCAGTTTATAGAAGTTCCAAGGATGAGTTCTGGCCAATTCTTTTTAATATCCATGAAATGCCTCACATTAAGCCAATGGTAATAGGTATTTATTGTGGGAAAAGTAAGCCAACTGATTTGAACGCTTTCTTGGGCCAGTTTGTGGATGAAATGAAGGATGTTTTGAATAATGGCATTATTATCAATGACCACAAAATATCTATTAAACTACGGTGCTTTATATGTGACTCACCTGCTAGGGCGTTTATTAAAGGTAAATATATAATATACATTAAATTTCATGATACTGATGGCCATCGTCATTACAGGCGTAGCATATTTCAACGCACAAAATGGTTGCCAAAAGTGCACAACATCTGGGGAGTATTCTTATTTGTCCCACTGTAATTATTTCCCGTTATCCAACAGTAGAAGAAGAACGGATGCTGAATTTCGAACCAAATCGTATGGATCACACCATAAAGTGGACACACCATTGCGTCTACCAATTGATATGATAGCTGATTTTCCTATAGGCGATTCACTTCATCTGATTGATTTAGGGATCATGAAGAAATGCCTTATCGGATGGAGAGATGGCAAATTCGGAAATTACAGAACCAAATGGTCAGCCCAGAATGCTTCAGATATCACAAAATACTTGAGTCAACTGAAACTACCGACAGAAATACATAGGAATGTTAGAGGTCTTGACTGCTTAAGTCATTGGAAGGGTACGGAATTTCGTAGTTTTTTGTTTTATATATGCATAGTTGTTTTGAAACCTTTTCTATCAGAAGATATATACGAACATTTTTTGATCTTTTTTTGTGCCATAACTATTTGCACATCTGATTCTTATTCTCATCTTATTGACCTAGCAGAATCATTGCTTCAACATTACATTGAACGATTTGTTTAAATATATGGAGAAGATTACATTACAAGTAACGTACATAATCTCAGTCACCTAATAGAAGATGTGAGGCTTTTTGGTACTCTTCCAAGTTTTAGTGCTTATCCTTTCGAGAGTAAACTATACCAGATAAAAAATTTAATTCGTAGTGGACATAAACCTTTAGCTCAAGTGGCAAAACGAATAAGTGAATTAAACCAATTAGAACAAAATTGCTATCCAACTGAATTTGAACATGCAACTCCAATGTTGAAAAACCGATTCCTACATCTGACTCTAATTATAAGTTCGGTAAAATTGAATTCAAAACATACTCATTATGTAACAACATGGCCAATAGGTGGTTTCTTACTAATAATAATCAGGTAGTTTGTTTCGATCATGCCATTCAAGAAAATCAAAATATCTCTGTTATGGGTAGTCCATTGAAGCATATCAGCGATTACTTTGAAACTCCTATAAAGTCAAGTCATTTAAGCATCTTCTATTCTCGATGTGAAAAAGCCGTAAAAATCAATACTCTCTGAAAAATATAAAATGTAAGATGGTAGGATTACCAATACCAAGAAAAAACGTAGGAATGGTGTTTATACCTTTGCTGCACACAGTTTGTTGAAATTATTCTTTTTTTGCGAATATTATTTTTAAATCAGTTATGTAAATAAAACACGTCAGAACGTTTATTTAAAACTTGTCTTACATTGTCTTACATTGTGCACTTCAATATTCATCATCGGAGGCTTCTCGTGACTCTGTGGTATTCTCATTAGAAATACGGTTTAACTTACCACTTGAAGAAGTATCTGCTGCTCCAGACTCAGCTCCGGATTTGTGGTACTTCATATTTGATGGTCTGTTCTTATGTTTCGACGTCAGGAACTTCGCGGAGAGTCGCTGCTTACTATTTTTGAGGACCGTTTTGAAGAATTTTTCACAAGCAAGCTCCGAAAAATCCTTGTCAGCTTGCATAATTAAATTCAAAAACAGCGCACGCATATGTTTGTAGTACTTCAATGGTACCTTCGCCCCAGTGTCGGCACTGGTGGACGGATCTTGCTGTGAATTTGCATCTGTCAGTCGTACCATTCCTGTCCATGAGCATTGTGTAAGAAATTGCCGAGTGAAAAAATAATCAATTAACTTGTAGCAGCAGTCCGTTCCTTGAGCTTTGCCAGTAATGCCGCAAATAAAACTCATTCCGTTTAAAAATTGTTGCTCAAGTTTTCCATCCTCCAAAGATCTTTCCAAAGCTTTCAGTTCGTCCACAGAATCAACTGGGGTCAATACATGCTGAACTTCCTGCGTAGGTAAAATAGTATGCGTCGTAGGAAATTGGCAATGAGTCATAGCGTATTCCTGATTAGTTTGGATCTTCGCTAAGGCCTGCATTATTTTGGACTGATTTTCCATGATGGTACGTTGATTTTCCCATATTGTGTCCAAATTGGTGGTATGACTCAAAGTTGGACCACCGTCCGACAGGACAATAAATTGGGATTCATCTGATTCTGCTGTCACCTCTGCATCAACGTTTTCCGTCACATAAAGCAGTTGTTGATCGTGCACATTCTCTGCCACAGGAGCTGTAATCTACGACCGATATAAGGAATTAACAAAGATATAATGACTTATATGAATTACTCACCACATAACTAGATTCAGCATTGACCTCTACCTGCAATTCTTCCGGTCGCTTAGAAACAATGTCAACAAGGTTGTTAAAATCTTTCGCAGCATATAGCTTCATTGTGGGCTCCTGGCGAACACGCTTCTTCGGAGGTAGTGCCGGAATATTTTCCACCTCGGTATCAGGCCATGATTCCATCCGATCAAGCTCATCATCAGCTTCTTTACGTGTCTTGAATACTCTTTTCTTGACACAGTTTATCTTCTCCCATTTATCGTCCGGATTGGATGTCTCGATCTGAGACAATTTTCCCACCAGATGTTTTTTTGGCCATCGCAGGATTCCATTGAATTCCCAGTTACTGGGTACAACACTGAGGCAGATTTCCCCGGCTTCGATTGTCTGGACTATTTTGAAAGGCATGCTAAAAGTAAACGAAATAGTTTTTATTAATGACTTATCTATGAAAATAATTTAAAAATTACTTACACGACGTAAATTGGGCCAACAAATAGAAGAACAACAAAAAGCAGTATTGCTCGACCGTAAATAAATAGCTGTCAAACGGCAGCCTAGTGAGACTAACTTATCAGAAGGGCCTATGCGCTATATTTTGTAACGAATCAAATTAAATCGCCAGTTGAAAGGAAAAATGTATAACTCGTGATAATTGATTTTATGCCAGTTGTGCAAGTTAAACCTAACGTCTCAGGTAGTGCGTTATATGGCGTATCACCGTGGAAATACAGCGCAGTACTTTTGACGTTAAGTTTAACGTGCACTACGATAGTAAAATGTTAATGTTGAATTCTTCAGAGTCGTGCATCTCAGTTTCCAACAGGCTACACAATATTTATACTCGTTGCAAGTAAAAACTAGTATATCATCTGAGCGAAAATCGATTTTTCTCATGAAAAAAGTACCCCGCGGAGAAGTTACGTGTGGGACGCCAACGTTGGGTATAATCATGTTAACCTATCGTTGGACACAAATACCTTACTTTTGGGTGAAATTCAACTCAACTCAACTCAACTACTCAACTACCCAACGGTAGGTGAATATAACTATACCCAACGTTGGCTTCCCACACTTAGCAATAGGTATAGCGTATAGATCAAGAGAAAATTCATTTTTCACTCAACTGATGTTTCAGCCGTCAGCGCAATATTATTAACTGTTCTTCTTCTCAAAACCATCAGAAGCATATTCATGTTAGAATTTGAGTAAAAACAATAAATTATAAGCTGGCATTATGATTAAGAACAAAAATTATGCATAGGCGCTTTTGATTTGGACGTTCATATTTTCTTAGTTTATAATGAGCCTTCTCCACACTGATTTTATGGCTATCTTACGAAAGACTTGTTTACCTTGAGCAATTCAAACAAGTTTTATTCAAGTGTAACTCATCTTTTTCAAGAATAGAAAAAATAAAGATGAACTTATTGCGATCCTCAAAAAATCTTGTTAGTCTTGTGCAAGAAATATTAGTTTTATTTACGCTTTATGGTAGTTTCAGATAAAACCATTGAAAAAATGGCGAGCGTTGCTATTCTGGATTCCCTCGGAATGGTAGCCATTTGCATATGTATGCAACAAAACTCTCGGTTTTCTAATGCTACGAACAATTTTTGGTGTTTAAAATACATTTTGAAACTTAAAATAGACTGTAGACACAATTTATTCAAAATTTAACAATTTATCAGCCTTGTCACCTAATTGTTGATTTTACAAGAATTTTTTAATTTTTTAAATAAATCAATGTGCTTGCAATAATTCCGTGGCGCATTAAAATTTTCGAACTTTTATGTTATAAAACACCAATAAAGTGAACGTCGCATGAAAAATTTGTCAATTGCAGGCAAAAAACTCAGGCATTTATGGTCAATTTTACAATTAATTTACATACGTATCCACTTTGAAAAAGAAACATCATTTGTACATCGATTTTTTTTCTTTAATAGCTTCCACTCAACAAACAAAGTCTCCATTCAGCAAAACAAATCCAAAAATGGAATCTTTGAAATATATTTGTGACGGACTGGAAGTGTTCTTAAAGAGGAAAATCATAAAACTATCAAAACCTCTGGTGGTTTTATCATAGTTTTAAGCATGTCTTGAATGTCATTACAAGTATGTACCAATAAAACTATAAAGTTTTAAGCGAACCTTGGAAAATAGTCTTGAGAACCTCCTGTAGTATGGGCCTTTTGGAACTTATGAGGGTTTTATGGCTGTTTTATCGATGTTATGTAGAATATCTAGTTTTATGCGTGGTTTTATCAAATGAGTCTTGAAATCTTCTTCAAGTGTACCTTAAAATTGAATTTGTTACTTGGGTTGGCTAGCGATATGCTCATGTGGCAAACGGAGTGCGCCGTTCCTGACTTCTGGGACTGTAAACGGGGAGATATACCTCAATGAGTGTCTACAGAAGTGCCTGCTTCTTCTGTTTAAACAACACGAGGGCCGGACAATCTTCTGGCCGGATCTGGGTTCGTGCCACTATTCAAATGTTATCCTGGAGTGGTACGAAGCCCACAAGGTCACTTTCACGAACCCCTCCAACGAACCGGAACTAAGGCCCATAAAAAAGAGAGGGTTGTTATGAAGCAGCTACTATGGAAGCATCCCAAAGAGGTCAAACCTGAGGAAGACATGAAGAAAAAGTGGGTTTCCGTACAGAAGAAGCTGCAGCCAGATGTTGTACAGCACCTAATGAGTTGAGTTAAGCGTAAGATGCGAGCGTACGGTTATGTTAGCGAAGTTGAAGGATCGGTCAACTGGGTAATTTTCTACAACGTTTTTCCGTTATGCAATTTGATGTGGGACACCCATTAGATGCTGATAGCAAGATACTCTAAATCACGTAATGTAGGTTATAGTGCGAGAGGGATATTACTCCCGATATTTAGAATGCAACTTTTTTTGCCATTTTTTTCGGTTTGAGTTTGACTGGTTGCCATGAGAAGAAATGAGTGTTTGGCGCTGTGAATAATGACTGTATCGAAAATAAATTGTTCAAATATGTTTCTTTAAATTAAATCAAATAAATAATGCTTTATTCAAACAAATGATTGATTCTTTATTGGACGAGATTGAGCTTGAATATTTTGAAGACCGGATAAAATTAATATTATTCTCTGACGAATTTGAGAGTTTTTCATAGAACACTTTCCATCAGGTACCGGACAAGTATTTCATTACATTTTTTGGACGCATTTGCCCAAATTTTTTTGACCTCTTGCATAATCTCAGCTACTTTACCAGTCTTTTTGAAGACCCTCTTCACAATCACCCAATGGCGTTGTATTTCCCTGAGGGCAATTTGGCGGATTGCTCTTTCTCAACGAAATCTTTATCCTTTTTCGTGAGCCAATTGAGAGCTGTTTTGGCGTAATGCAGCGATGTAAAATCCGTCTAATATACTGGAGAGGTGCTATGTTTCTGGTATAAAGCTTCGGTAGTGTAAAAAATGGTAGACTTCATATCGCAGCAACACATTACCCCCACTTTTCGACCAAACTTCCTCGCTTGAATTGACCCATCTGCATCGCTTACATCCTTCTCTACAACGGCAGAGTAATATTGTGGACCTGGAAGGGTTTTTGAGCCCTCTTTGACATACGTGTCGTCGTCCATCAAAACACATGCATCCGGTCGCTTTTCTGCTTCTTGTAGTTCTTCAGGTTGTTCCGTTTCTTGATACGTTGAATTGCTGGTTCCCGCTTTATTGGCCGAATCACGTAGTAACATTGATTTGTTCTTCCGAC
Organism: Aedes japonicus; assembly: GCA_034211315.2. Lineage (NCBI taxonomy): Eukaryota > Metazoa > Arthropoda > Insecta > Diptera > Culicidae > Aedes > Aedes japonicus. The sequence continues at coordinate 14,445 of JASCZW010011682.1, forward strand.
TAAGAGCTATCACTTTCTGATCCAGTTTAGGGTTGCAAGATCCGGGTTTTCTGCCTCTTCCTGGCAGTTCATCCAAACAACAGTGTTCCCCAAACTCGGTTATGAGGAATTTTTCACTCTCGTGATGAAATCCAAAGCGCTTCGCCAATTGTCGCATAGTAACACCAATTTCACGTAGCCTATCCAATGCATTCCAATACCTTGATTTGCACGTCCTTTTCCCGACAGTCAAACGCACAGCATGCTATGATGAACACATTAAAACCATCAGAAATACACGCGTACAACGCAAATGTACGTGGATAGCTTATTTTCGATACATTCTTTATGAGTACTTGAATATGTTTGAGAATCTCTGAAAGAGAGGGGTCTCATACAACTGAAACACATATTTCTGCATAACTCGAGAACTAATCAAGCATATAGAAACAAATTTGGTATGTGGGGGTTTTGGATGAGAAAAATATTTCTATGGTAGCTTGAGACTTCTCCGCCTACCAAATTTGAGAATTATCCAGGTTACTTAAGCACAAAACGTGTATTTCCCGGGTAAAAAGCATGTTCTGATCAAAGTTTGAACCCCTGTTTAGTCAAGAAAAAACTCATTCCGAAAGACAACCATAAACGTGCCAGTTTTATTAAATTTTCATTCATTTATTTGCAAGCGTAGCAGCCCTCGCACCGGGTTCAGCTAGTAAACTACATTTATGTTTGAATTCACCTGTCATATGATTTACAATCGATTGTGATAAAAAAAATCTAGAATAAATTTTATCTTGTCAGCATTTTCATCCTGCTCCATATACGGATCAAAATATACCATGTAGTTCGAGATGATTATCATGTTAACATTAACTTTAGGCTGTCACTTTTAAGCCACAGCATAACAATTTAAATTCACAATGTGATAACAACAATTGAACTTTAGCCAACAATGAAATGGGTGATTTTTGCACATTGGTTGGTCCAAATCATTCCACGTTGTTCTTTTAAGAGTTTGATGAAGTAATTATGTTTCCCCCCAACAATTAGCTACTTAACAACCACGGAAGAGTTTGCCATCAACGATACGAAACTAGAAACAAGAGTTCTGGAATTGATTAGTTGTGAAGTTCTGTCTCTTATTTTTTCCTGCTGAGTAATTCAAATTCAAAGTGTATCAATGTTAGGATAATATTGTTATAGCGTGTGATCGATTTTTCAAAATCTCGATTCAACATCGCCCACTACTATAGTAGTGTGAAAAAAAAACCGCGAAAGTCATCACGACAACTCTAGGATCACTCAAACCTAAGGAATTGTAACCAATCACTAGTGTCTTATTGATTGTTGGGACACTCATTACTGAGACTCCATGCTGTCAAATCTAGCGGACATTGTCGAATACTACATAAGCTCGTGAACCGGTTGGCTTAAGCTTCTATTTACTACTTTTTGACATTTCAATACAGCTGTTATTCAGATGTTCAGATCAGTTTATTGGCGGTTTTGTTTTGAAACCAATATAACTGTTATATGAACATGGGTAGAGGAAAATATTTTAATATTGGTAGCAATTTAAACCATCGGTAAGAATGCTGTTGGTGGCACTCATAAGGTTTGATGGCGGCTATTGTTAGGGAAGACAAGATTATTTGAAATGTTCGTGGGTCGATTTGGACCGATTTAAACCAACAGTAAGGATGCTGTTGGGAAAACAAGATAATTCAACAACGCTTAAGAACCGTCTTGGATCGATATTTACCAGCAGTTGGAATGCTTTTGCCACGACGTACAAAGTGTGTTGGTGATATTTCATTGAGAAGACAAGTTAGCTCAGTAGCGCATAAGACCCAATTTGGAACGGTTTATACTATTATTCAGAATGCTGTGAAGGATACCAACAATATGTGATGATGGTTTTTAATTGTTAAGACAAGAATACAGAGAAACTGTTTCTAAAGTGCAATCGTTTCCGATCCACCTACAAAATGATTAAGGGATTTCATGAATGCATGGACTCTAGAGCGATGTCGCCCCTTAAGGCCTGTCTTTAGTTCCAAGATCATCTGTTTTGTAACAACCGGGAAGGGAGGTGGGTACTTGATCCTATGCACCAGTCAATTCCAAGAACTCGGGGGTAATTCTTCGTCGAAAATTAGGCTGCACCCATACAAGATCCAGCTGATCCAGGAGCTCAAACTTAACGATCATAGACAGCGCCGATTTGTTCCGAAAATTTTCTTCAGCGACGAGGGCCCATTTCTTGATGTACGGGTATGAGAACCAGCAGAATTGCCAAATTTAGGATGAGGCCAATCCTCACAATTTGGATCTAGTGACAATGTATACCCAGGAAGTCACTGTTTGGTGTGCGTTTAGGGCAGGAGGCGTCATCGGCCCGTATTTCTTCAAAAACGACGCTGGCGAAGCCATCACCATCAACGGAGAGTGCTACAGGTCGATGATTACCGACTTCATCTGGCCTAAACTGAAAGATATGGATTTGAACACAGCGCACGATACAATCGATATACTGCATAAGTGGTATCCGGGCATGCTAATTTCACGTGGAGACGATGTCAACCGGCCCCCAAGGTCATGTGATTTCACCCCGCTAGACTTTTTCTTGTAGTCTATGATCGCAGGTCCATGTCAATAAGCTGCAAACCACCGATGCCCTCAAAGCCAACATTACTCAGGCCATCAACGAGACTCAGCTCTAAATCATATGCACATATAATTTAATGCGACTCGGAAATGATTCAAGATAACAACAACAAAAACAAAATTGAAACAAATATATTCGATAATCATGAATTTCCTGAAAAGTTATGGAATTCAATAAGGTTATCTAAAAGTATGCCGAAATTAGTCTCCAATCTACAGTTCATTTGCTTAACATTTAAAATTTGATGCATATATTTTCCCACATTTCAATTAGTTTTTATACCTTTATCAATAACCACTCATTCTAGCCACAACCATCAGCCTCGTCCTACGGCTGATCAATCGGGCGCTCATCCATCTGCCCCCCGAGGACCAATACAAGCTGCAGCTGCTACTTCGAATGTCCTGGTGTACTACCAAAATGTTGGTGGGATCAACAGTTCCCTTGCCGAGTATCAATTGGCCCTTAGTGATGGTTGCTATGACATTTACGCTCTCACCGAGACCTGGCTTAACGGGAATACTACGACGAATCAACTCTTTGACGATTGCTACAACGTTTATCGACAAGATCGGTCACCTTCTAACAGCAACAAGAGTATCGGTGGCGGTGTTCTGCTAGCTGTTCATTCCAGATTCAAATCCCGTTCGGTCAATCCTCCCAATAGCACATCGGTGGAGCAAATATGGGTTGCATTGGCTACCGACGATGCTTCGCTCTACGTTTGCGTGATCTACTTTCCCCCCGACCGAGTAAATGACGCAATTCTAATCGAAAAGCATCTTGACTCGCTGAACTGGGTCGTTTCGCAGTTGAATCCAAGGGACAAGGTGATGATTCTCGGCGATTTCAACTTAAGCACGATTTCTTGGCAGCAAAATTCTCTTGGGCACTACTTTCCTATCGTTTCGCGATCTACGATTGGCATGACATCACGAGAACTGCTTGATGCGTATAGTACCGCTCAACTCAGGCAGCAGACTGGCGTTCAAAACGAGTATAATCGCATGCTTGACCTGTGCTTTGTTAGTGACGATTTGTGTGAGGATTGCACAGTTATTGAAGCACCAGCACCGCTAGTAAAAATCTGTCGGCATCATCCACCATTAATTTTGAAACTTGCGGTAAATCCATTGTGTCGCTTCCGTGATTCCTCTGAAAGTGTTTTCTACGATTTCAGTAAGGCCGATTTCAGCGGAATGAACGATTTCTTGGGACTTGTTGACTGGGACGAGATTCTTGATGTTTCTGACGTCAACCTCGCTGCATCGGCAGTGTCGGGTGTACTGCTATATGCCATTGATCAGTTTGTTCCAGTGAGGACGAAACATCAATCACCTAAACCAGCTTGGTCGAATTCCGCTCTCAAGCGCCTCAAAAGAGTGAAGCAGGCAGCTTTGAGACGGCACAGCAAATATCGAACGGATTTCACAAAATTGTGTTACGTGGAAGCGAATGCTGAGTACAAGCAATTGAACGATCATCTCTATAACGCTCATCAAGACCGTCTACAAAAAGCCTTAAGTCCAACCCCAAAAGCTTTTGGCGTCATGTCAATGATCAGCGGAAGGAAGTCGGTTTGCCCTCCACGATGACGGATGGTTTACTCGAAGCTGATTGCATCGCCGATATTGCCGATATTTTCCGTTCCCAATTCAGCAACGTTTTCTCCGACGAGCTGCTCGACCCGCAGGACATCGCGCTCGCCACCAGTAATGTGCCCCGTCTTCCTGCCTCCGGAATGCATTATGCTATCACCAATGACATGGTAATTGCAGCTGGCAAGGAATTGAAGTCCTCATCGGGATGTGGTCCGGATGGCATTCCATCGCTTGTATTGAAACAGTGCGTGGATTGTCTTGCGTCTCCGTTAGCAAAGATATTCAATCTTTCTTTGTCCACTGGTATATTTCCGAACTGTTGGAAACAGTCATATGTTTTCCCAGTGTTTAAGAAAGGTTGCAAGAGAATGGTCTCAAATTACCGGGGCATAGCTGCATTAAGTGCAGTATCCAAGTTGTTTGAGATGATTATTCTTCGGAAGCTAGTGCAGAGCTACGCGCACTATATTTCGCCGGATCAGCATGGATTCATTCCTAAACGTTCGACATCGACTAATTTGACGTGCTTCACCTCTTTCTTGGTCAAGCAACTTGAAAACGGTAATCAAGTGGATGCTATTTACACGGATCTCTCCGCTGCGTTCGATAAAATGAACCACCAGATAGCAATAGCCAAGTTTGATAAGTTAGGCATGAGCAACAACTTGCTTATCTGGCTGCGATCCTACCTAACCGATCGTAGTATGTCCGTCAGAATCGGTGATCACGTTTCGTCACCATTTAAAGTTTTGTCCGGCGTGCCTCAAGGCAGTCACCTTGGGCCGTTTTTGTTCCTGCTTTACATGAACGATGTCAATCTCATCCTCAAATGCCTAAAACTCTCATACGCCGATGATTTGAAGCTGTTCTACGCGATAAAGCATCCACCAGACGCCGTTTTTCTGCAACAACAGCTGGGGACGTTCGCTGAATGGTGTCGCATCAATCGGATGACATTGAATGTGTCCAAGTGCTCGGTGATTTCATTTGGCCGTAAACGCGAACTCTACCAATTCGGTTATGCTTTGGCAGGATTTGAGCTGCAGCGCGAAACGACGGTTAAGGATTTGGGGATTCTCATCGATTCCAAAGTGACCTTCAAAGACCACGTAGCATACGTCGTGTCTAAGGCATCATCGCAGTTAGGCTTCCTGTTCCGTTTTGCCAAAAAATTTAAGGATGTTTATTGCTTGAAATCGCTTTACTGCGCAATCGTTCGCCCTATTCTGGAATATTGTTCGGTTGTCTGGTCTCCATATTACCAGAATGAAATCCAGCGTGTTGAGGCAATCCAGCGGAAATTCATTCGATTTGCCCTACGTCATCTCAGGTGGAGAGACCCGTTAAATCTACCCAGCTATAGCAGTCGGTGCCAGCTCATCAACCTTCAACCACTTGATGGAAGGCGTAACGTGGCAAAAGCATGTTTTATTGGCGATCTCTTGCAAGGGAACATTGATTGTTCGAGACTGCTCAGCATGTTGGACATCAACATACGCCGCCGTAATCTACGCGCACATGCATTCCTGAGCCTTCCCGCGGCAAGAACCAACTATGGGCTCCATGAGCCAATACGCAGCATGAGTCGTCTTTTCAATAGTTGTTACTTTGTATTTGATTTTAATGTACATAGGGAAACAAATAAGTGTAGTTTTAGACGTATTTTTTGTTAATTTGATTAATTTTGTAGTTTTGTGATGTCAGTTTTAAGATGCCGGTCATTGGGGCAAATATTTTACCTGTTGACTGTAATAAACAATAATAATAATATGGCGATTGGAAAAATCACAGTTTTGCCAAAAAGCTAACTTATCTTCACAATGACTACTATAAAACTGTTTGAATGCCCTTAATGCCAATTTACCATTTAATGCATTTACTGGAGGCAAAATGGTTTTTCAACTGACCATAATAAGATGATATGAATGAGTCCTAAAACTGAATTTCGAGACAGCATTTTACGAGTTCATAAAGTCAAAATAAAACCTTTGATAATAGTAAAAAGAATTTTTGTAAAAAAGGTTTCAAGATCGTTGAAACCAAGTTGTGTAGGTTCTCCTAAACCTGAACAAAATATGAAACTTTGAGACGAAGGCGGAGACGTACATCAGAATGACGACTGAAGCAAGTAGGATTTGGACTTATGATCAAAGCGTCGAAAAAAAATACATGAAAGCATGAGGCTCCAGAGAAGGCAATGATAGCCTCACACCACGAGTTCAGATCGACGGTGATGAAATCGAGGCGGAAGACGAATTCGTGTTTTTGGGCTCATTGGAGACCGCCGATAACGACACCAGCAGAAAGATACAAAGGCGCGTTAGAGCTGGCAATCGTGCCTACTTTGGATTCCGAAGGACGCTAAGATCGAACATAGTTCGCTGAACCACAAAGTTGACCATCTGCAAGGCATTAATTTTTAGACTGGTCCTCTTAATTAGACCGGTCCTCAACGGCCACGGAACATGAACAATCCAAGGGTGGAGGACCAACCCTTGATGTCTTTGAATGGAATGTGTTACGTACGATCTACGGTGGAGTGCAGATAGAAGCCGGAACGTGGAGGATGCGAATGAACGACGAGTTGCATCAGTTGCTGGGGGAACTTCCTATTGTACACACCGCAAAAATCAGTTGACTATGATGGGCTGGGCATGCCGCAACAATATCGAACGATAGCCACGATAATTTAATTGTCGATAACGAACCGACGGGCACAAGAAGAAAAGGCGCGCAAGGTAGATCGATCAGGTAGAAGGCAACCTGCGGATCCTTCGTCGACAGCGAGGCTATCGAAATGCAGCGTTGGACGGAGTAGATGGAGACTACTTCTGTATACAGTAGAGGCCACCCCGGTCTTGGTCTAATTGAATCAACCAACCGACTTTTCTGAAGCATCTAGCAACCAACTTCTAATCAAAGGTGGGCGGATAATCCCTTGAACGACAACCCAAGTAACGCCAAAAACATCTCTTTGGTCAGTTATCTCGAAATTATGTTATACAGGAGTGTTAAAAATGAAATGAAAAACATCTTTTGTCATGAAAAAGTCGAGAGGATGTTATCACAAAACATTGGCCTATCATATCACTCATGTATTTTTCTAGAACATATGACTTTATTTTCGACTCATATATGACCAAAACAGCGCAATTAACCGATTTTTGTATAACATCTTTTAGATCGTGTAAAAAGTTTTAAAGATGCGCTACAAAACATGCTTTTGACAAGACGATGTCTTATCTCGGTAGTTTATAGCATCACACAAACCAATAGGTTATAATCAAGTTATTGAAAAGTAAAACTAAATGCAGAAATTCTTGAACACAACAATTCAATCCAACAAGTGTCAAACTAGCAGATGTAGACACAGATCGAATTTGACAGTTATGTTTGTTATGAATATGATGAATACGTTTATGAATTACCATTACTTTTTTATACATTTTTCATAACGATTTAAAAGCAGACCTAGCCCATTTGCAAGATATCTTTTTAAGAAACGGATACAGAATTGGTCTAACTACAAGAAAAAAATAAACATATTTTTCGGAACTACAGCGTGCAACAACAATCCCCATCAGCAGTTGAATCATTGTGACGGACGACAAGAAACGTCATTTTCTCTCAAATTAATGGAGCCAAATGACATTTCACTAAGAAGATGCCACAATATGGTTATTATGATGTTATAATAACTAACTCAAATAATTTGCAATGGACCATCATGAGTATGTTAAAAGACTGCTCTAAAGATGTATTTTGTACTCAATTTCAACTTCACGTCATAACTATAGACAAAATTACTGTGCCTGTTGAAATTTTGATTACAATTATCACTAAAAATTCCGAAAGATTATGAGTAAGAAAGAAAACTGAACGATAATCTAGAAAAAAAAAAATTATGTTTCAGAAATAATTTCAACCGACAGTGTAGACCATGTGTCTAATCCACCATGACGATTTTTGATGATTCCAACAGAGATGCTGAAAACTTGCAAAATATAAGAGAATTTTCCGTTTTAATCTTTAGAACGGGGCATAAATTATGCAAGAGTAAAATCAAAAGTTGCACCATAAAAGCGGCCTCGCTTATGATGTTTTGTTACACGTTCTGAGCATTAACAATCTTTAAATTTGTGATATTTATTTAATAATTGATTTGGCCAAAAACGATTGTCATTTTTTTTACTATGACTTGTGAATATTCTCCTCATAAACAAACATAATTTTCTCAATCATAACAATCTTTGTTGACTTCTGTTCGTTTGACATTTCTCAAACAAGTATGTCATGTTCAAGTATTTCTGCAATGGTTTTTACTTTGAAATTACTTGATTATAACCTATTTGTTATTATGATGCTAGAAACTATCAAGATGAAACATCATCATGTTCAAAGCATGTTATTCAATACATCTTAAAAAAGTATCTGTATATCTGTAAATCTGTACATAAAAACTTCTTGTGTGACCTTAAAGATGTTTCAAATAGATCGATTTATTGCGCTGTTTTGGTCATATAAGATACCAAAAATGAGATATGTGTACTAGAAAAATACATGAGATCATGTATTAAAGATGAATTTTTGATCATTACATAACTTGGGAATCGCTCAGCACAATACATCCACCTTGCACGTGTATTTGCTGTTAGAAATAATTCAGAGCTAGTCCAGGTTTCATTGTTCGATAGTGTTGGCATAATTAAACAGCAATAGGATTTCGAAAATAGGCCATAATTTTTTTTTATGACTATAAATAATCAGTTCCTTGGGCAAAGTTAAAGCCTTTTGAATCATCTTTCGAAATATGTCTTTGGATCCGTGAAATAATAAAAATTATACATGTTACGAGCAAACCACGGATCGTGTTCCATCTTACAAGCCTTTCCTCTAACTGTTGTTCATAAAATGCATGCTAAATTAATTACATTTCAATCGAATACCGCAACATAACCAACCAAAAATACTCCTTTGGGCATACAAAGTATGGTGGATTCTTTAAGAATCCACTAATTTAAAACCATACAAAAATGAACAAACCCACTAACTAAATATACCACCAACCAACTTCTAATCGAAGTTCGGCGGATAATCCCTAGAAAGACAATCGCTCAGCACAACACAACTACCTTACACGTGTGTTTGTGATAAGAAATTTATTAAATTGAAGTTATCATGTAGTTGCCTTTGTTGTTCCGACTGAAAATTACTGATTTAACCCGAACAACTCTCTTCATGCATCCTATCCTATCAAGACACTTACGAACAACAACTCGCAAAGACTGATGCCTTAAAATAAGATAATCAAGCAGTTAGTGGCCATTAAACATAATCGACCGGCATCGTTATCGAAGCGCACGTTCCACTGATTGATTTGCAACGCCGCCGCCGCCGCCGCCGCCGCCATTGCCGCCGATGACGACTGCTCAATTCGCTTTCGAAGATGCAAATCCGAAGAGCGGTTGACATGTGTTCGACATCATCGCCAAAGCAGGCTTGCTGGAGCGCGAGGCAAATTCGTGACACATTTTCAACTCGCTTGAAACTGTCATCGCCTGCTGCGAGAGTGCCCATTTGCATGCCGACCAAACTAACCACGTGTTTGGGGAGGGAGGCGATAGAAGTTGGCGTGCCTAATCGCATTTGACCGTTGTTTGTGTATGTGAGAGTCAATTCAGTCGTGCTTGCTGTCTAATATATCAACACTCAGCCCCGTCGCCCGAATAGGCCTTTCCAGAGCCGGTGCCTTGCAAACGGTTGGGAAATGGCGAGAAAAATGGAAGACTCGGTGAGATCACAAATCAAAATATCTCTAGCTGGTGGCCAGAACTGGGACCGGATGGCGGACGACGGTGATAAAGATCTCTGCTAGGTGTCAACTTGACGTCTCACGCGATTGATTTGATTTGGTCTGGAATGACGGCGAGAGCCAACTGTCAGCCAGTTAAGTAAATATGTGCACTCAAATATGGCGACGGGGGCGACTGCGGCGGACGAGATTTACGAGTTTGATTACGCTTCCCCACTGCGAATTGCGACGACTGTTTTCCGTTTTCGGATCGTAAATTGTCACGCGATTGTGGGGCAGTAAATTTTCCGCAACCTCCAAAAAGGGCTCGGAAACCGATTGTGATTCGCGTCATGATTTGTAGACACGAGACTCGACTCTCTGTAAACTGCAGTTGCCCGCCCAAAGCTGCAATAAATATTGCGTTTGTAAATAGGTTTCGAAAAAAAGGAACGATTTGAGCTTGATTTCCTCCTCGAGGGAAATCGATAAGGGGGAATAACAAAAAAAAACGTGGCCCGGTTTCGGAAGGAGCGAAAAATCCATCCGCAGACCGATTCGCAGCAGTCGGTCCCCATTATTCCGAGGCGGAAAACCCAAGAGCTTTCCAACTCACTCGCTCACGGTTGGTGGTCATCGTAGTACCTAATGAAAGAAATGAGAAAACCCCGGAAAACGAAAAAAGAAAATCAAGGTGATAAAGTGAATCCGGTTCGCAGCAGCAGCAGCAGCACCGGCAGGACTCTCGACTGGCTTCCCACGGGTCGCACCGGACCGGACTGTGAAGAAGAACCCGGCGGCGGTCGTCGGTGCTATTAAATAAATTATACATTTCGATTCCGCTGAAGTCCTTTCCTCTCTTTGCCGGTTATGTCGAGCATTGATCATTTCTTCGCCAGTCAGCCCCCGGCTCCGGAGGAAAATGGGAAAAGTTTCTCTCTGCTCCGTCTTGTCTGGATCCTTCTTCCTCTTTTTACGAGCCAGCGATAAGAGGCGCGAGGGGAAGGAAACTCTCCGCAAAACCAATAGTGGCTGGGCTGGGTTGGACCACCTTATGGTGCTTGTATTTTAGTGTGCAGCAGTGGTAATAATAATAATAACCATTCGAGTCTTTCGAGTCTGACGCTTGAAGAGTTCTGGGTTCCGTTTGGTCGTAAAGTAGAAGCGGAAGGCCGATTCAGTACCTACATACTGCGGAAAAAGGTGGTTGAATTGGAACGTGTGAGCAAAAACACGGAAGGTGCTGAAATAAATGGAAGATTTGTGTTTTATGGGCACTTGGAGTGCTTCAGGCTGTGGGCCAGGCTATTTTTGTTGACTTTCAAGCGTTTTGGGTGAATCGTAATTTCACGATGGTGTTGCCAATCAATCACTTATTAGGCACGTAGATTGATTCAGTGTGTAAATTTCGAGAAGCTGTCAAATTAGGGCATCTCCACCAGGCTACTTTTTATGACGATACTAAACGGGAAGTGATTGCAGAGAAACGCTGATTTTGTTGTTCCTGGTCTCTTGAAATTGGAGTAGTTCTGCGATGTGAAGCATTTGAGGTTAGAAGTAGTTCAGTAGTTGAGTGACGCTTTAAGTTTGAGCCGAGACTCTAGTGGGTTTTAAATGTGAAATTTCATGCAGGGGAATCTCAGGGTGGCCAATTGACCACTGTAAACAGGTGGTACTCCACGAGCAATGTCCACGTTTCGTAGCCGTAGAGGACTGCCGGTCTAATTAATGTCATGTAGACGGTAAATTTTGTAGTTCGGTGAACTTTGTTGGATCTAAGTGTCCTTCGAAGTCCAAAGTAGGTTCGATTGCCAACCATATTGCGTCTTTGTATCTCTCTGCTGGTGTCGTCATCGGCGGTCAGCTTTAAATTGGCTGTCAATTCTGAATTCCTGTGACCTACAAGAGTATCCAGCGGGATTTTCATGCTTTCTTGATGAGCGTTGGTGGGGCGGCTTTGGTAGGGAATCTGCTGAGATATTCAAGACAAAACCACCTGTCTGTCTGTCTGTCTGTCAGGAGTTTTAGGGCAAAAGAAGGTTCTTATTATAGTTCGACACCTCTTCCTCCTCTGGTAGTGGGGCTCCCAAACAATTGAAACAAAAATTTCGACATAACTCACGAACTAATCAAGCAATTGGAATCAAATTTGGCATGTGGAGGTTTTTGAAGACAAGAAATGTTTGTATGGTGGTTTCAGACCCCTTCTACTTCTGGAACTCAAACAAACGGAAAATAAATTTCTGCATAACTCGAGAAATAATCAAGCAAAGAGAACCAAATTCGGCATGTGGAGTTTATTCAAGGCAAAAAATGATTGTGTGGTGATTGGAGTCCGGGGGGGGCTTTCTAAAAGGGAAGAGTACAGAATAGTTAGTGTTAACTGTAAAAAGTTAGGCCAGTGGTGTTGTGGTAAGCGTGACTGCTACTGGCACCCCAGTGGGTCTGGGTTCAATCCTAGTCGACGTCGGTGGTTTTTCTGAGGCGAAAAAATCTTGGTCACGTCTTCCTTCGGAAAGGAAGTAAAGCCGTTGGTCCCGGTTCATAGTTATAAGTCGTTAGGTAGGGTCCAGGTGGTGGAGTCATCTCCCTGGCGTCGATGATTGTCACCATGTGAGGAAATAGGCCGACGGAAAATAAATAAGTAAAAAAAAACTGTAAAAAGTAAAATGAAATAAGTTAAATGATCAATATGCATTGTTAAATTTTCTATAGAACATGTGAAATGTTAAATTAAAAATTTGAAATTTAATATGTGATATGTAAAATGTAAGATGTAAATGATATACACAAAACAAGAGATGCAGTATGTAAAATTTGAAATGTAAATAGTAGAATATAAGACTTTTAATGCTGATTGGTTAATGAATTTGGAAGAATGTTTTGAAAATTGAAAATGTTAAATGGAAAATATTAAATGTAAAATGTAGGGTTAAGAAATTACAGTAAAACTGGTAAATGTAATATGTACTACTCAAAATACAAAATTTGAAATGCAACATGAAGAACATGAAGAGTAAAATGTAGAAAGTAAAATGTAAGATTATGAATTTAGAATGACCAATGTACTTTGAAAAATGTTAAATGAAAAATGTAAGAAGTAAAATGTGAGACGTTAGATATTATTTGGTCAATGAAATTTGAAAAAGGTTATATGGTAAATGTTAAATCGTCTAAAACGTCAAAGTGAGCGATCAATATATGCAAATGATATATGCAAAACTTATAATGTTATATGTAATATGAAAAGTATGACATCTTCTATATAAAATGCCAAATTTAGAATACCAAATGAAGAATATATAATATTAAGTGAACAATGTAAATCGTAAACTGTTAAGCGTTAAACGATCAATGGTCAAAGTACTTATTAAAATGTTGAATTAAAAATATATATCATACGTATATGTATAACGTAAATTGTAAAATGTAAAATGAAATATGTAAATGTAAAATGTAAATGTAAAACGTAAATGTAAATGTAAAATGTAAATGTAAAATGTAAATGTAAATGTAAATGTAAAATGTAAATGTGAATGTAAATGTAATATGTAAAATGCTTACATTTGTAAGTAGAATGTAGAATGTAGAATGTATAATGTAAAATGTAAAATGTAAAATGTAATATAAATATGTAATATGTAAAATGTAATATGTAAAATGTAATATGTAAAATGTAAAATGTATTATGTAAAATGTAAGATGTAATATGTAACATGTAAAATGTAAAATGTATAATGTATGATGTATAATATAAAATGTAACATGTGATATGTAAAATGTAAAATGTAAAATGTGAAATGTCAGATGATGTCAAATGTAAAATGTAAAATTCCAAATGTAAAATGTCATATGTAAGATGTAAAATGTAAAATGTAAAATGTAAATTGTAAAATCTGAAATGTTAAACGTGATATGTAAAATCTTAATTGTAAAATTAATTGTCCAATGTGAACTGTAAAATGTAAAATTTGAAATGTTACAGAAACAATCTAAAGAGGAACATGTAAGATGTGAAATGTAACATGTTAAATGTAAAAAGTAAAATATAAGGAGCAAAATTAAAAATAAAAATCTTAAAAATGTGAACTGTAGTATAGTAAATGTATTAAGTAAAATGTAAAATGTTAAATCTAAAATGTAAAACAAAAAATTTAAATTGTAAACGGTAAAATGTAAGAAGTGAAATTTAAAATGTAAAAATGTTAAATTTAAAATGTAAAGTGTAACATGTAAAATGTTAAATGAAAATTATATATGTTAAATGTTAAATGTAAAATTTAAAACGTAAAATGTGAAATGAAAATTGTAAAATGCAAAACGTAATATGTAACATGTTAAATGTAAAATTTAATATGTAAAGTGTAATATGTAAAATGTAAAATGTAAAATGTCAAATAAAATGTAAAAGTGTCAAATGTAAAATGTCAAATGTAAAATGTTAGAGGAAAAATCTGAAAAGATATATGTATGATGTAAAATGTAACATGTTAAATGTAAAAAGTTATATATAAGGAGCGAAATGTAAAATAAATATCTTAAAAATGTGATATGTAGTAAAATAAATATAACATGTATAGAGTTAGATTTAAAATGATCAATTAAATAAAAAATGTAAAATGTTTGTAAAATGTTAGTTGTTAAATGTAAATGTAAAATGAAAATTGTAAAATTTTAAATGTCAAATGTAGAATGTAAAATGTCAAATTTCAAATGTCTAATCTAAAATGTGATATGTAAAATGTCAAATGTCAGATGTAAAATGTAAAATGCCAGCTTTGAATTGGCTGTCAATTTTGAATTCCTGCGACTTTCATCTTTTTAGGAGGAACCAGCTGAGATTTCATGCCTTCTTCAAGAGCACTGGTGGGGCGGCTTTGGTAGGGTTTCAAGGAACCTAGTGGAATCTGCTGAGATATCCAGGAGAAATCCAGCATATGAAATTCTAGGAAGGTTAATTTACCAACCCAGGGGTCACAGTATCCGAATTTGGGTGATGAAATTGCTGTTGTGTATTTTTAGGATAACCCTGCGTCATTCAACCATACTAGTGTAAAACTTTTTGTACTGTTGCTAATGGGAAACCCATAAAAAGTTTGAAGAAATATTACCCGAGAAGATTCCACTGATTTTTTTTCCAAAATTTGAGCGTATAGAAAGCTTAAAAACAGAACACGCTGATCAACAGAAAAACAAAACACATCTGATGTTTGACTGTCGGAAAAAAAGATAATAAAAAAAAAATCAACAGACTCTTCCTCAATTTCAGTCACAGAGGACCAAATATCAAACACTAAACAAATTAGCATGGAGTGAGCTGTCTGTCACTTCATCTGTATTTCAGTAGTGTTCTGTGCTATCTGCGAAAAGATTGGAGGGAACTCTGAAGGGATCATTCGCTAGTAGCTCACTTGTTGCCATTCGGTTGAGATAACATAAATATGACTTGCTAAGTTATAATCAAGTTACTACAACTATTATGACGGTAGTGCGCAACTTGGGCGTAGCTGTTGGAGACTAGCAGTGATTTGCCGATGGAGTTTCTATGGTGCTTTGAGCGGCTTCAAGTGAGTTTTTGAGAAACTTAAAAGAGATGCTCGAGATGATTTTAGGGAAAGAATAAGTGCAATCAATTTATTTCCAAACCATCTCAGAAGTTCCGTTATAATGTAATGAAATGTTAGTAAAATGAACATTGTTATCTGGTGTATGTGAAATTACATACTGTATGTCAACCTAAAAAGTAAAATAAACAATGAAAAATGTAAAATGTAAACCGTAATGTGTCCAATGTACAATTTTAACTGTCAAATGCGAAACGATGAATTAAAAATGTAGAATGTAAAATACAACTTGTAACATGTAATATGTTAGATGCAAAATCTTAACTTATATATGTAACAAGTGAATTATAAAATGTGAAATGGAAATTTTTAAATGTTAAATATGAAATGTAAAATGTGGAATGTAAAATTAAATATGTTAAATGTGAAATATAAAATGTGAAACGTAAAATGTGAAATGTAAAATGTGAAATGTAAAATTTGAAATGTAAAATGTGATATGTTATAAATGAAATTTTACATGTAAAATTGTAAAATGTGAAATGTGGAATGTGGAATGTGGAATGTGAAATGTAAAATGTAAAATATAATATGTAAAATGTGAAATGTAATATGATAAATGTAAAATGTGAAATAAGAAATGTGAAATGTATAATGTGAAATGTAAAATGTGAAATTAAGAATGAAATAAGTGAAATTTGAAATGCAATATGTATTGAAATATATATTATTAGCATTTGCGCAGTATTTAAGCCACTGCAGTATGATGTAAAATGCCCTATGGAGAATTATAGAGGTTCTTTGTAAACAATAAAATTTCAAAATGCAATTTCACAATTTTTGAAATGATGCAAATTTTTCCGAAATTGCATGCAGTTTTTAAAATTACTACTGTTTGAAATAGAGTAAGATGTCAAATTTTAAACATGAAATCTGGATTAACTATACAAAAGGGCTTATGACAATTGCAAACAAACACTTCTGAGCCTATTTTCTCGCAAAGCATAGGCCACCCACGCAAACCAATACCATCATCATGTAGAGGAAAGTTTACTCTACAAAACAATTCTATAGGTTTGCGTGTGTAGCCGACGGCTTGCCAGAAAAAGGACTCAGA